>JAAVUD010000072.1:0-43906 GCA_014898915.1 Fusarium chlamydosporum | reverse complement strand
GCTTGGTCCATGTCGCTTGTCTCAGAAGTCAATTCATACAGTAGTCATCCCGCACCGACCGTCTTCTTGCCTACCACTGTACCAACCACGCCAAAAAAAAAACCCCCCATCTTACCGGTCTTCTGGGAGACTTCTGGGGTTTTCGGCGCCGCGTGCCCTCCCTCCCTCCCGCTGTGCTGGAACCGCCCTTGCCTACACTCCTATTGTATTGGCTGTTTGTGAACATTAATACTACCTAGCACCCGCCACACAGTCCGGGTTGCCGGGTCTGTACAACTTCACTTCCGACCACGCCTCATTGTCAGAGCCAGCCAGGTGTATCTTGTGAATCTCTATTGGCACGTTTGCTACCTCTCAGTACTATCCGTACCTCCAGTCTCTAGTCACATCTCATTCTGCCCGCATTACCGACAGAATTCACCCTGCAGCATAAGTACCGTACCCTTCACTCGGGACCAGCTGGGTATCGGTCACCGGCATATACTTTCGGCCCACCATCACCACCCAAACAGGGTGGTAATACTATCACCTTTACATTGCACCTTTCTTGACTTGTTGCTACCCGTCTAGTCAGGTTCAGGTCCAGGCCCTGTTCTCATGTATCCCCGTCAAACAATATCCTGCTTCTATCACAATTGTCTCTTCTCGAGTATAATCCGCCAAAGGAGTCTCGAAACAGAAATTCCGTAGCAATGGATCACAATGACTCTGAAGAGGACCCAACATCAGACTATGGAGACTCTATAGCAACCTCCGAATTCACGTCAGTCAACACAAGGGAGCTTTACTCATATGAACACGGAAGGTATGCAAAACTCAACTACATGTGGTCTGTTTCGTTCAATGCTAATATGTTAGACGCTACCAAGGGTTTCTGCGTGGCCGTTACGGCTTACCAAATGATGATGCTGAACAAGTTCGTGAAGGCTTGAAGCACAAGCTCTATCTGGACTATCTCATGGACGGCAAGCTTTTCCTAGCTCCAATTGGTGATAATCCACAGAAGATTGTTGACCTTGGTACCGGTGTTGGCATGTGGGCTCAAGATGGCAAGTTGCTTCCTCGCATTAATCATAGCATTCTCAAACTAACTTGGGCCCTACCTTAGTCGCAGAGAATTTTCCTAGTGCGCGAGTTATAGGAACAGATCTCTCGCCAATCCAACCTCACTGGACTCCCCCGAATGTCGAATTCCGTGTGGAAGACCTTGAGGATGAAAACCGCCCATGGACGAGCATCTATGCAGATGCCGACCTGATTCACGTCCGCGCTTTATTGCAAACACTGCGTAAACCAACGCAACTATTAGAAAGAGCTTTCGAGTATGTAGCAGTGCCCCAAATCTTCTCGGTATGACAACTAATTGAACGATGCAAGAAAATTGAGGCCAGGTGCCTGGATCGAGATACACGAGATTGTCCCTTTCGTGTTTTCTGACGACGATACCGCTGGGTATGATCATCCTATGAACAAGTTTTATCGACTTGTTGAGGGTCCTTTCACCGAACTATATGGCTGGAACTTACGATTCCCTTTCAAGATCGTTGAAACACTCCGTGATGTTGGCTTCGTCAATGTCCATGAACGGCACGCATTCACACCTGTAGGCCGCTGGCACCAGGAGGCAAAGATGAGAGAGATGGGAATATTTACCCAGAGTATTCTCGAAGAATGGGTCACGGCTATGCTTGGTCGCCCAGGTATCATGGGGCTCACAGAGGAGGAGGCATACGAGCTTGGGCAAAGCATTTTCGAAACTTTAAACAACACACGCATCCATGCACAACTCGATTGGATCGATTGCTGGGCGCAGAAGCCACTATGATACGCAAGGGCAAAGATCCCATTACCATGGTAAAACCCCCAGAATTCCAATCATGATGTTGGTCTTTCTTGGCCGAGGTTGATAGCTGTCAGCACGCGTCACACTCGTGTCTCCGCTCGAGTTGTGCAACCAGCCAGCCAATCTAGCTGCCAGACGATGTGGTGCCGCCGGCTGAGGAAGCAGGGATGAAGGTTACGTTGCACGGGGCCTTCTGGTTGTTGAAACGCAACACAAGAGCAAACAATGACCCGTCATATAATACCGCTAGTAAGCCACCGTGGCTCATGCCAGGTATCGAACTGGGAAAGGGCAGTATGACCCGCCAGGGAGGGGTTTCCGAACACTCGCGTTTGGATCTTGCTCCGTAGTACAATTATTCCTATATGGACCATGACTTGACGGACAGGCTAGCGGATAAGTTGCTGTCGGAAATAGGGAAGTCCTTGAGAGGTCCTGTTGAAAACAAGAACTTGCAGTTCTGTACAGTATCTATATGAAGGATGGCTCTAGTAGATTGCATACACTAGTGCTCTAGATCCAAGACCCTCACTCGTCTATTGCAGCCGAAGTCAAACTCAGACACTCTACTTTTCTGGGGACGAACATTCAACACAGATCCCTTGGTCCTCTTTATAGGCCCTTCCCAGAGTACAAAATCTAAAAGACTCTACATTCGGCGTCGTAAAACAAGGCTGGAGATACATGCTCACCAGAAGTATGTTTGTGATTCCACTTACGCCGCCCTCATGGAAAGAACACACAATATGTTATATATGAGCACATGCTTTTTGAGAGCTGTGGTTTTTGCAACCATTTTCGCGCGAACCGCCTTTTATCCTGGATGTACAAGCATGAATGCGTGAACATATAATTAAACCAACGAAACAAAACACATTGCGGTATGTCTGTCTAACATGCAAACCTCCCTTGAGATACGGTTCGGGGAGGTGTAGATTCCCACTTGAGTAGAAAAAGCAAAACTAAAGAAATACTAAGCGGGGCATACACAGAAAATTATACACGTATATCATACCGCATTACACTATATTATATCGTTAATTTCCAAACGTGTTGCCGCCAGGAGGGGGAGGAGGCCCGCGTCCCATGCCCATACCCGGTGGCATACCAGGCATTCCTCCGCCAAATCCACCAGTGAAGCTCCCAAAGCCACCCATTGGGGTGAAACTTGCGGTGTCATTATATCCTGACATCATGAATGTCCAATCCATCTCTCCGGGCTCGTCACTTGAGGCAATGGAGCCCGAGTTTGCTCGCTGGCCGTGGTGTACGGTCCCAGGGGTCATATGCCCGACAGAAGGGGCAAAGCCTGTTGAAGAGGGTGTCGTGACCTGCGGGTGCGGGACGCCGATCTGATGTTGGGAAGGGTTAGGGTCAGCCCGTCTCTCGTGCTTTGCCCGACGACGAGCTGCGACGCGCTCCCGCAAAGGCCCGAGAAACGCTGGCCTCCGCGGCTGACGACCGGCAGCGAGAAGGGAAGCTTCGTGCGCATCCCAAGCCTTGACAAAGTGACCACCGAATGCCATATGCATAGGATTATGATAATTGTTCATGAGCCCACGTAGATCGTGGTTCTTTTCGATGGCGTCCCACGCGCGTTCTACCATGGGACCAGAAACGCGTTGGCGCAATTCTTGGACAATAAACATGTAGGCAGGGAAGGGAAAGTGATGCATAGAGTACCACTTAAATGGTCGCAGTGACTCGGAGGATTGAACAATATTGTCGTACTCGATCATCTGTGTAGCTTGTAGAAACAGACTGTCCCTTTCAACATCCTTCAGCGGGATGTTATCATCGTTACCATGCATTCGCACAAGAAAGCTGATTATGCGCATCTTACACATAGCTTGCCGAGTCATTGTAAGAGTAAAGAAGTGTAGGGGGATTTTGGGATCACATTGACTAAGGTATGTACCTTCTATGTGTGCGCAAAAGCCATCGAGGGTATATATCGGACCGTCTTGGCCAGCAAGTCGGATTGTTGCCTGATTCTTGTTTGCGGTTGGCCCTCCAGGACTCTTGTCTGGATTGTTCATCTTGAAGCTGTCGCGGTTACTGTCACTCGAAACAGCCATTGCGAGCTCAACTCTCGTCAGGGAGAAGAGCATCTCAGTTGGTCCGCTGTGAGGAGTAGGGAATTCTTTGCCGTCGACGTGTAAGTCTGAGTCGTTGACATTCATTGGTATCTTGCAATCGCCGCCAGTAGAGAGGGCGGTGACTGTTGATCCGGCCATTTCTCCTAGCCGTCGATCATATCCCACGAGTGTCCACCATAACCGGCGCCGTTGCTCAACTTCGAATGGTGGTAGACCAAACTGGGCCGGATCTCGATGAAGACCCATCCGCTGGGCAATGCGGACAGCTAATCCGATCAAACAGAAGACCTGACGAGGGTCGACGAACCACCGAACAGCAAACTGAATTAACGTCAGTACAGAACCTCAGATCATGGCATTTGGGATAGACTTACTAGATAGAGGATGTATGCCTGTAATAAAATGGGGTCGTTGACTCTCATAAACCCAGCTGCCGTAAGTGCCTGCTGAGTACCAGCGTGATATCTCGCCAAAAGTTCTTTTTTGGTTTCGTTAAACCTCCTGTAAACATCGGCTTCCTCGAGTGATGTGATTGCCATGAGATACATGGCAAACATGAGAGCTTCTATGTTTTTGGGTGCGTTTTCGATATCAGAGCTTGCCTCAATAATCTGCCCTTGAACAGTAGGAACATGTGTGATTTTGAGCAATGGGTTGATGTTGTCGATGTATATTTGCCAGAGTTGGAAAATGTGTATAGTGGAAGGATGGAGGTTAGCAATAGGGACAGGAGCACTACCAATAATGAAGGGGAAGCCGTCAGTTGCAAACATGCGATCGAAGGCACGGTGGATGGTAGATCCGACTTCGGGTTCTTCGTCAGACGAATCTTGCAGCATGTGCTCGCTTGCTCGAAACTATGAGATGGTTAGAAGGGTGCAATGTCACGGGCGGAAGAGATTTGGATAGAATACCTCTTTGTGATACGAAAACCACGCTCCACCACCGGTCCTGTATCAGTGTTAGCAGAAGTGGACCAAGAAGATTTGGCAGAAGTTGGCTGCAAGATGCTTACTTTTGCTCTGCATTAGAAGGAGCAGGGGATGAGCTAGCTTCCGGGGTTGTCTTGAGGCCTTCAAAATCGTTTTCAAGCTCATCAACGTCTTCACCTGGCGGATCATCAGGTCTCAACTCATGGCCAATAGCGTCAACCTTGACTCCATGCTCGGCCAAGAGATTCTCGTATTTCTTAAGACGCTCAATAAGATCCTTTTCTTGGAGGCGTTTTTTCCGGCGACGAGGAGGCTGGGGAGGTACGACCCGGCATTCAACTTTGGCCTTGACACAGTTGGCGCAAGGTTTATTCTTGTCGCAACGAACCTTGCGTTGTTGGCAGAGGACACAGCTGGTACCTCTAGTCAACTTGATATTAGAAGGGTCTTGAAGTTGCTGCTGCTGCTGTGGGGCCGAGCCGGGGACACCGGGTATGCCATTAGGGTAGGGCATGACAAGCCGCAACGGGGGCCGAGTCAGAGGGTCCGAAGAGTCGGAAGGTTTGGGCCCGGTAGAGTGGATACTGTAATCCGGAGCAGAACAGCAAGGTGCAAAGCAGATGTCGGGTCCGGAGTGAGTGAGTACAATGGGTACGGTACTCCAGTGGTAGGCGCTGAGACAAGGTGCCAACAGCAAAGCTGTGCGTTATCGACCAGGTGGCGCTGACAGGTTCCAAAAAGGGCTTCTGCTGGGTCGGTCACGAAATGACTTGACTCGACGGGTTCAGCTGAGCTGCAAGTCCAGTCTCTTGTCAGCCCTACAGCTTGGTGAGGGTACGTAGGTACCGCAACTGTACCTGTGAGGATCAAAGTCAGGGGCATCCAGTGGTGCGTCTTGGAAGGGAAAGAGTAATACCCTTGAGAAGATGTTTGTTTGATGTTCGCGTCGGGCCCGAAGCTACGAGACGGGAGCTTACTGTAGTTTACTTCACTTGGCGGCCGTGCTTTGACATGAGAGAATTGTAGGATGATCTGGAAGGATGATTGGGTGACGAACTAGCCCCTCTCTCTACTTGTACATAGATAAGATAGGTAGTGTACCTAGTGTCAATTAAAGCAACGCAGCGGATCAAGAGGTAGGTATAATAGATTGGCGATAGATATTTTCTAGAAGAATAGAATAAACGTTATTAGCGGAAAGGAAAGGGCTTTCGGACAATGATAGCGCAGGAAATAGCCGAGAGTTGTTCAAGTTAAGAAGTCAAGAGTGCTCGTGCCCGTCGGTCCCGAGGAAGGGACCCTCGCGACTTTGATTTCCCAATGAGGTATAGCTCTGTCATGGACGGATCCGACCTATTGCTTCACCTTCACCTTCGGGGATTTGTTCAGTCTCAAGCCAATTTTCTTTCGGGTGGATATCGATTGTATTATGCATAGACCAAGAGGCTTCGACCGAACAACCTCCTTTCTCCTTGTAAATCTCCTCTGGATCATGACGCTAGTTCCATCTTCTTGCGATGCTCGGGTTCAGTCTGTCCGACGATTACCTCGCTGTATAGATATATATCTAGGACAATATCCAGTGTGATAATTGCTTCATTATTCTCTGAACAACAACCAAACAGTGGCTTCTTACCTGGTAAATACTATTCCACCTGGTATATACTTGTCTGTTTGATAAGTCTGCGCCTCAAAGCCCAAGCCATGACCTCTTCTGAAAAGAAAGACTCTGGTCTCCCAGAGCGCAAGTCGATAAACTCACTCTCATCGACCGACCAACAGACTGTTTACAGCCCTGCACAAGAAGGACGCCCTGGAACTAGTCAGAATGACCAAAAACAACAACAAGAATCTTCGGACGCCCCCAAAGTCGAGACTCCAACACCCCAAAACCCAGTTTTTGGCCAGGATGCCTTCGAAAACTACCAGCCGAAGGCGCTCAAGTTTTGGCTTATCATTGCCTCTGTCTTCGCCGCCATGTTCCTCGTTGCTCTGGATCGTACAATCATTGCCACCGCTATCCCCCAAATAACAAACGACTTTAAGAGTCTTGGGGATATAGGATGGTATGGATCTGCCTACATGCTTACCACCGCTGCCTTCCAGCTCATCTTTGGCCGTATTTACCGCTTCTATGACTTGAAAAAGACGTTTCTTGCCTGTATCTTGACTTTTGAGGTCGGGTCTGCCGTCTGTGGAGCTGCGCCAAGCTCTGTTGCTTTTATCGTTGGACGAGCTATTGCTGGCATTGGCTCAGCAGGAATCATGACGGGCTCCATGATGTCGATTGTCGACATGATCCCTCTACATAAACGGCCTGTCTTCCAATGTGAGTACCTTACAATTCTCTATCCCCTTGTGAACTATAACTAAGTCCTGTTTACAGCAATGTTTGGTATGATTTTCGGTATCTCGTCAGTTGTTGGGCCTCTAATCGGCGGAGCCTTTACTCAACATGCCACTTGGAGATGGTGTTTCTATATGAATCTCCCTATTGGTGCCCTGGCCTCGATATTCCTCTTCTTCTTTCTTAATATATCGAAGAAGAAGCATGAATCTGTTCCTGTCACCGAGCACATCAAGCGTCTCGATCCCCTTGGCACGTTTTTCTTCGTGCCATCGATGGTTTGCCTCATCCTCGCACTCCAGTGGGGTGGCTCGACATACGCCTGGAGCAACTGGCGACTCATCGTTCTCTTTGTGGTATTTGGCCTCACCCTCATCGCCTTTGCTGTTGTGCAGGTAATGATGCCCAAGACGGCAACTATTCCCGTCAAGGTGATCACTCAGCGCACGATGTCGGCTTGCGCATGGATCTCGCTCTTCGCAGGTGGCGGTATGATGGTTGTCGTTTACTACCTCCCTCTATGGTGTAAGTTTTTCCCATTCATGCATATTGATGCCATTGTTAACATACCCCTAGTCCAGGCTACTAAAGATGTCAGTCCAGTTGACTCGGGTATCTACACCATCCCCCTTGTGCTCAGCCTTGTGGTTGCCAGCGTCATGTCTGCTGCTTTTACCCAGAAGATTGGCTACTATACCCCGTCTATGATACTCTGCCCCTGCGTCATGTCGATCGGGCAGGGTCTTCTGACTACCTTCAAGCCTGACACTGGCTCATCGCACTGGATTGCCTACCAGTTTCTGGTCGGTTTTGGTCTGGGTCTTGGAATACAAAGTGGCGGTCTTGCTGTTCAGGCGACGCTGCCCAAGGAGGAGATCCCGACTGGCCTCTCCATCACATTTTTCGCTCAACAACTTGGCGGCGCTATATTTGTTTCTGTCGGCCAAGCTGTCCTCAGTGGACGTCTTGTGGAGCGATTGTCGGACGTTCCTGGACTGGAAACCATTAACCTGGTTGAGACTGGTGCTACAGAGCTCAAGAATATGGTCTCATCACAGTACGTTCCTCGGGTGTCAGAGGCTTACAACTACGCCATTACTCGTATATTCTTTGTTGGCGTGGGTTTGGCGTTGGGCCAACTGGTCTGCGCATTATGTATAGAATGGAAGAGTATCAAACCCAAGAAGGCCGAATCATCACCCGAGGCAGGTGACGCTCAGCATGAGGAAAAGGCAGAGGGGTCATGACTAACAAGTAAGGACGGATAAAGATGGGTAGCAACAAGGCCCCGAGTTCTAAAAGTTGTCTAGTATTCTGGTATAGAACCCCTCTCATTCAGATATAATGTCAAACACCCAACGAAAAGAAAGATGCTCTGCGATGTACCCATAGAATAGCATAATTATATAGCGAATAAAATCATGAACGTGAGTTCATCATCATATCCATATTACTTGATTAGGTAGCTCATCATGACTCGGACGTGACCCGATTTGTTGTTGCAACGTCTCACCGTACATCCTCCGCCCTGACACTCGGTTGTCATCATTTTGCTGCGTTTTTTTGGTGATGACTTGTAAGGCGTAGTCGGGCAAGGATGGCGGTGAAGCCTCTAAGTGCCATGATCATCATGCGACATCCACCACTGAATTCTAGACAGGGGACCCATCTCCACGATGGTAACAACGATCAAAAAGAAGGCACAACTTGCCCGATTCTTGGTATTTGGTGTCTTCCTATATCGCCAACTTCTCCCGAATCGTAAATATTAACCTTTAATGTGTGGGTTCGCCCACAAACAAGTCCACAACAACAACACAAAGTCACAGTCGTATTTATACTTCTCTACCGCCATCGATTCGTGGGGAACAATTTTATATACTTCTGGTTAACCGCGTACCAAGAGATCGGTATTCCGCATTCTCTGAACTCAATCACTGCTGCTATGTGCATAAACATCAGAACAACGATGGCTTGCGGCCATATCTTCACAAACTATACCACAACCTGCGGCATGCAACCCATGTCACGTCTTCGTTCATATTCACGTTCACGTCTACGTCCACGCTCATGTACACCCAGCATTAAAACTCAACACCTCAATGACACATGTGCAGCGTGTGATCCAGCAGCCCGGAGGCGCCGTGTTCGGCAGGACTACGAGAGCCGACACGCCGAGCTCATGGCGCTATACATGGCGGCCAAACGGATGGGCGATGGAGACGCCATGGCGCGTGTGGAACTTCTCGTTATGGAAAATTCCATGACTACCATGGAGCGCAATTTCGAAATTAACATGCCTTACCAAGAAGAGGATGTTATGTGGTGGGAAATGGATTGAATAAGAAATGAATGAGAATGATTCATGGTGATAACGAGATAAACTGGCGTTGGCTGGATTGCGACAAATGGGAGATCTGGGTACTGCTTTAATATCATATACGTACATCTTCCATCAACACATTAGAAGGACATGATCGAAATACCTTCAATTCCTTAAAATAACCATCCAGTCATGTGCCAGAGTATTGTGTTCCTCTGTAGACTCCCATTCTATAAGTACAACGCCAGTAATGATGTAGACCGCAAAATAAATTTATATGTATGGCAGAGCTTCCCACATACGTATCCAAGGTATTTCGTATCGACGTGAAAAGAACAAAGGAAAGGCATTCTCGGTCTAAACTGCTGCACAAAAAACAAGCTTGCCCTCATGCCTTGGCTGAGGATGCAAAGGGGTATCCAATTTTTGTTTAAACAAGAGAAATATTGGTCGTATCTGTCGGCGTAGTCTTCTCGTTGATATAATATTTAATGTGATCGGGGCGATGGCGGTGTCGGTGATATTGATCGGTACGCAGGACGGTCGTATTGTACACTCTTGAATGCTGGTAGGAAACTTTCGAAACAGGATGGTGTCTGTAATTTTGGCAATGTTTGCAATGGAGGATAGTCCAATTCGATAGAGGTAGTAGCAGAGGCTGTAGACGTTGTTGAGGCATCTGAAGCGATAGAGGTTGCCTGTTTGTGTTTTTTGCTTGGCGGCGGCGAGTCACTATCGATGCTATCGTAATGGCGGCGCTTTCCACCACGAGCAGCCATGGTGGTGTGTGCTGTGTCTGTATGTTGTGGCAGATAAAGTGTCGGCGGCGTGATAGTGAAATTGCGTGAAGTCGCTGAGACGCGGACCATTTTGTCCGTGTTTTGGCCGAAGGCGGCGATCATATTCCAAATGCGATGATATGGGACTCTACTGTCTGAGCAAGATGTGGTGAGACAAGATGGACTTTGGAGTCGAAAGTCACTTCAGCGTTTGGCCGATAGATAGGTCAAGACCGAAACCAAGATGAAGGACGGAGATTAAAGGCAGATAAGACGGAGATTCTGCTGCAAAGAGCAGATGAGTATTTGATATTTGCCGAGAAGATCCAAGATAGTCCAGCCAGTGAAAACCAGCCTGGGAGGAGGGGCTAACAAAGGCAAAGAGAGGGAAAAGTGAGAATGAGATATGATAGAGATGGCTTACTCAAGACAAACACAGAGACAACAAGTCAATGGCCGGTACCTAAGATAAAGAAAAGAAAAGAAAAGAAGAATGCAGGAATGTAATTGAGAGAAAGAGAAAGGGCAAAGAAAAAAAGGTGAGACTCAGGTATGTAGGTAGGAGAGAGAGACGACGATAGGTAGTCCACATCTATCGTTTGAGCCAAATCAAATGCCTGCTTGCATATGTACTTGCATACCTACCTACCTCCTCTCTACATGTGGAGATGCGGCAACAGCCTAAGCTCCTAAAGCTTCTTTCTGCAGCACCGTACCTTCTAAGCTAGGTGCAAGAAAAAGATGCTTTAAGATTTCGACTCGTGGAGAAAACAAGTATAGAGTTTATGCCGTGTGTAGAGACCGTATTTTATCCCGTCGTGTTGCAGTTAGTAGCGTAGCGCAGCTTTATGATCGTGCCTTGCCGAGCAACCTGCAACCGTGGGCGGTTTTGAACAAAGGATCTGGCGCATCAAATGGATCCAACCTCAGCTCCTGATGATCAAAGCTTCAACAAGGGCATAAATACCAACCAAGGTGTGCATGGATCCGCTATCAAGCGAGCGAGGTCGCGTCAATGTCATGGCCATGGCCAATGGGTGGTGAGAAGTAGATAATGGATGTATATACCTTAATGTAACCCGGCAGTGGTCCTTAATAATCAAAGCCACTCATAAAGCATAAAATGACACAAAAAACATCCTCCATATCACTCAAGTGTAGATAGGTAGAGTAGACTAGGTTGTTGTGTGTATGATCATGAGACGCAAATGGTGGCAAAATTCAGGGTCGCATGCAGCTAAGGTCGAATTAAGTCGGAAATTGTATGCTTACCTAATATGGGAATCCCGTCTTGACGTGCTGCTTGCCTCCTGCCAGCTGGGAACAGTAGGCCCACATTGAATCTACCTACCTACCTACCTACCTACCCAGTACTGTACCAGGTAGGTACAGCACAGTATGGATCCATATCTGCCTACTTACGGCAGCCTGGAGCTTCCCTAGAGCTAAACCCACTGGGCGCGGGGCATTGTTATTCCCATGATTCATCGTCAACTCACCTCCATCATCTCATCGTCACGCTATATCGGCCGGGCTAACGATAGCTTCGCTCAACGCAAGACCTTTTAATCTCATACCCCCTTACTAGTCCGCATTACATAATTTCCACGTTCGTCTCCGAGTCCCGTTCACGATCTACAAGCCAGCATACATCTTCCAACTCGCCATGGCTACCTCAACCTCGACCCCCGCCAATCCTCTTCTCTCGAACCAGAAGAGTTCCGAGCTTCAGGCCGTTCTTCACCCTCTCGTTCTTCTTACCATCTCTGACTATATCACGCGGCACACTCTTCGTCAGCAGGAGGGACCTATCATTGGCGTCTTGTTGGGGCAGCAAAATGGCCGCGAAATCACAATCGAACATGCTTTCGAAGCTCATACTCGCCAAGAGCCCAGTGTACAAGGCGGCTACCTACTTGATGGTGACCGATTCAGTACACGCCTGGAACAGAGTCAGTTATCCTGCATGCACCATCGGCCTATCTCTCTGACTGTATGCTAGTGATTACCGTCCATAAAGACAGACAACTCGACCTTGTCGGATGGTATACCCTCCTACCATCTGCCGGCCCCACCTCAACTATCCTCCCCATCCATAACCAAATTCTCCAAGGCTGGAACGAGTCGGCCATCTTGCTTGGATTTCATCCAGAACAGGTCCTTGATCATTCCGTCGGCGGAAAGCTTCCTCTCACCGTTTACGAAAGCAATTACGAGGTCGATGATCCCAAGGCTGATAACGATGGGGAGGATAAGAAGATGGACGATGGAGAACCTACACTCAAACTCAAATTCAAGGAGCTACCCTACTCAGTCGAGACCGACGAGACCGAGATGATCAGCATGAACTATGTTGCCGCTTCAGGGGGCATCGCTGCCGCTGCCGCCCCTAGGGAAGACAAGCCCTCCTTATCTATCGAGTCGAACGGCAAAGGAAAACGCCGGCTTGTCGAGAGCCAAGACGAAGAGAATAAAGACATTTCTCAAGAGGACGATATCGCTCTTACCCCAGAGGAAGATGAAATGATCGCCGCTCTAACCGCCAAAGCAAATGCCATCAAGATGCTCCAGTCCCGTATTCACCTGCTCGCCACATATCTTGAGCGCCTTCCCCCTTCTTATATTAACGGCGACGCAGTTGACCCCGGCAGCATGGAAACCGACTATATCACACCGTCCTCAACCGTTCTGCGTCAGATCCAGGCGCTTGTGAGCCGTCTGGACCTTGTTATTCCTTCTGATAGAACCTCTTTCGAGCGAGAGATGCTCCACGAGGCAAACGATGTGAACCTAGTAAGGCTACTCAACGGCATCGTTCAAAACCTTGGTCAAGCTCGCGATGTGGGTAAGAAATTCCACGTTGTTGAGACTGCAAAGGCTGCCCATCGTCGGGGTGCCGGCCCTGGTCCTGTTCAAGATTTTGTTGACCCGTCCTATAATATCCGTGGGGCTGGCGATATCCTACTATGAAAACAACTATTCATTTGTGCACAAGTTTCCAAGCGCAACGAATTTTACGACCACGACGAGTTGCCCCGAAACATTTCAGCCTGGCGTTAGGTGTTTGAGGTAGATAACGAATACAAAACCATTATAGAGGCTGGTCAGATCGTTTCCAGTAGACGATAGCCGAAAATGATATCGATACACAGATGATATTTTGAGGTCCTAGCTGTGAAAAGAGAGTAGACAGTTTAATTTTTGAATCTTAATATTAAACAACTAAGTATTCCTTGCAATCCTTGCAATGTTTTCAGACCTTTTGTACCAATTGGCCAGGACAATCAATCGACATCGTTTGGAGCGAGCTCGATTTTTACACTCCAACCTGCAACCCTGCAACTGATCTGCCCTACTGTAAACCAATACCTAAACTCCCAAAACCGCGAGGGTCGTTCCAAATCATGCTATCGCCTGATGTCTATGTCTATGTTTCGTTTCAAATTGCAAAAGAAGCTTCAAAAGAAGCTTCATGCCTTGTGGCTCATGCTTCAATCACAACCTTCAAGACTAGCTTGCCTTCGTCGTCGCTGGTACGCGTTGCAAGCTCAAAGGCATTCTGTGCCTTGTCGAGGCCGTTGAATCGATGTGTCACCATATCATCTAGCGAAGGCAAGCCACAGCCCGAGGGATTCACGGCTTGAGAGCACAAAAGCCGTATTCCAGTTGGGTAGGTGTTTGAGTACCGAAATACGCCCAGGATGTCAATCTCACGGAGGTGGGCCACTGATAGAGGCAGTGTCTGGATAGGAGTTCCCATGCCTACCATGATGACCTTGCCCCCAGCTTTGGTCGCATACAAGCTTGTATGCATGCAGACTTCTTTACCAGTGCACTCAAAGGTGGTGTCAACACCGTCCTCATCCTCTTCAAGCATGAATGACCCTGCCGGTCTCGAGGAGGCCAAGATGTCTGCAGCCAACGACTTTGCTCCATCGAAGCGGCTTGCGGTCGAAAAGGTGCTTGCTGGTGTTAAGGTGCCGGTCGCTGGGGTAGAAAGTCCCGAAGAGTAGTTCGACGAACTTAGCCTTGATAGAGGAGTCACGAACCCGTGCGTCGCAAAACCTCGGCTCAAGGCATAGTTAACACGTCCAGCATCAATGTCGGTGATGGTCACTGATGTGCAACCCGATTGACGAGCCATGGCAGCAGTCAAGAGTCCAACGGTGCCGGCTCCAATAACGAGGGCAGTGGAGCCAGGCTCCGGTCTTGCACGGTTCACCGCATGAATAGCTACAGACAAGGGTTCGAGAAGAGCAGCGGCCTCATACGAGACATTGTCTGGAAGCCTGTGCGTGTTAAAAGCTGCGAACATGGTGAGAGGCAGATAGCTTACTTATGGCACCAGACCGCAGGATGGTTGATTCTTTCTTGTAAAGTACCCTGGTAATGAGGATATGTTTTTGCACTGCTCCTGAAGCGCAACTTTTTGCAGAGATTATATCGACCTTTGCGGCAAGTGCCGCAGTTTCCACAAGCAACACCGACCTCGAGAGCAACTCGGTCTCCCACCCTGAAGCCACTCACTTCAGGGCCAATAGCAACAACTTCACCAGAAGATTCATGGCCCAGGGACAGTGGATGGCAGGCACAAAGATCGCCGTTGGCAAACTTCTTGTAATAGGAGACGTCGGAGCCGCAAATACCCGTTGCTTTAACAGCAATCTGGAGCTCACCTACTGCTGGAGCTTCAATGATTCTAGTCTCCTGAGGCGCATTACCGGTCAGGCATGTTCTTGGGTAGGGCTGGATTTATAACTGGGGGCAGGAGTCACAAGTGACTTACCAGTCGCAGATCGCGGGGGCCATGCAAGACAGAAGCGCTGATGCTTAACGGCTTTGAGGAACTAACGGGTAGATGCGCTGGCGCGATCTCTCCCGTAGCTGCTGGGGCCATAGTGGTTAAGAGTAATGCTTGAAGTGTGGGACAAAGGTGGGATATCAATTCAGGATGGGGGCTTGGAGTTGTCGATGGCTTGCTCAGTTGCCGTTTGGGGCGTTCACAACAAAGCGGATTGGCTGGTGGGAGGAGCAGAAACGTGGGAGTTGACGAGCGCGTGGGGGTAAAGGCCCAGGATAGTTCGTGGAGGTGCTTCGAGTGCCAAGTTCTTAGCCAGGCCAATGCCTAAGAAAAAATGGAGGCGAATATGAAACTTAAGAATTAGAGCCCGTTTGGTGGAAACAATGGAACTAATTCGGGCAGATAACAAAATTTAATGCTGTGTAGACACAGGGGAATGGAACAAAAGAAGACGGGTCCCCACCCCTTAAGTAGATATCAACTCTCACCAATTTCCCCGGAAGTTCGATCAGAGGAGTCCGATTTAAGAGCAGTCGGGAGCAAGGGCGTGCGCTATCGTCAAGTTGCCAAAAGCCAAGGTGGTCGGCGCCCAGAGGCGTCTGAAACGACAGGGAGAGACCCAGTCAGGGAACGACGAGCTATCGGCGGAAGACAAAGAGCTTCCGTAAAGTGTTGTCATATAGCAAATCACTAGCTGCAGGACTTAGCATGATGGCAATGGCGTAACGTCAGAGGGGCAGTCCTGATCCAGGAGTCATCAGGAGCCAGACATTTGCCATGTGCGTGGACCAGGGCCAGACTAAGAGATTGGAATTGGTGGGTGCTTTGCGGTCGAAGTTCTGTGAGAGCGGGCGTCCGTCTCGTCTCGCATGCAGATATGGGGCGTTGATGAGGGCTCAATGCTTGTTCGCGGGGCACGCTACCAGGGGTCATTGTCTTTTTAGCGGCGTTAGGTTTCTCAGGGCCCTCCTAGCATGTGGTAAATGTACTGCAACGGATTTGTAATTTTTCTTGTTGGCTCTGTATCAAATTGAGCAGTCGACATATCCGTAATGCTATTGCACTGACTGAAGGGTGTTAATTACCAAGAGATACACAGTGCTTAGGTGTTATGGCTTATAGAACGTCGAGATCTTGACAATGGCGGCCGTGACTGGTGCCCGCTTCAACGAGGAAACAAGATCGTCAATTGCGACGACGAGCGTGCCGTAAATGTTGTCACAATCTTCGCAACGGAAGACGGCCAGGTGGACCGCGGACCAAGAAAGTTGCAGTCCTGAGCCATGCACAGACAGGATCATGGTGTGGCTCCTGGGTAGCTGCCCGCTATCGCGGTGAGTGACATGGCACAGTAATAAGGTAGGCAACTATGAAGATAGAACAGCCTCGGAGTGCTATTGGCGTGCCTATTGTCGGCGCAGAAACAACTCGCTGGTCTCTACATTACGCAGAATGAATCTTGGCCCATGCTTCTGGCTTGATATCGGTCGACGACACGAGGGGTGAATTCGATGGAGTAGCTATGGGAGCAGACCAATGTGAAATCGTCTCGTGGAGACTGGTGTAGTTGCAAGGCAACAAAGCCGTGACTAGTTTGGGGTTCACATGTATTATTACACAAAAGGTTTACAACAAATCACCACCGATGACTTTCATATGGGAAGAACAGAGATGGTCAGTACAAGTGTACCTTGGTACCTGACGTACCTAGGTAGGTACCTACCTGAAAGTAGGCACCGAGGCCATACAGGTGCTTACTTCGGCAGAGCAGCTCTTTCCTACCTAGCTTTCACCAATCGGAAGTGTCTCCATTGCAACTGGGAAGGCGCATTTCTCACAATAACGCCGACCCCTCTACAGTCTACGGATGGATAGCAGGCAATACTTTCCCCAGGCTGTGTAGGTATACCAGGTATCTGACTACCTTACTAGGTAACCTATCACTTTCTAAGACAATGTCTTGCGTGGACAAATGCTGTATAGAAAGTCGTAAAGGACCCTCGGACCCATTATTTGTTCCGTGACAAGCGAGCTTAATTGCCGTTATCAATCGATGCCCACATACCGCCTTCACTGTCCGCTTATCGCTGTTGACTCTGACTTGTTGGCAAGGGTTGGTCCAGGACACCCATCCTACCACGCGAGAAAATAATGTCTTTTAATTCGGCCCTTATCGATGCCTACTGTACGGTGTAGCTTGTACTCACTTACAATATAGTTGGCAGGGATTCCCAGAGGGTGAACCCCATACCCCATAATCCAACCCTCCAACTAACGGGGATAGAATATGATTACATCCGCCCTCTTTACTTTATCGGCATGCTTATAGCGATCTGTTGTCTCAGGCTATATGAGAGTTGACAATATCCTAATCCGGCGCTCCCCGTCCTACCCAGAACGGCATGCGTTACGGAGAATTACCATATTAACACAACTTGTCGCCATTACGCCTAAACCTTGCCAGCAGGAAGAACCTTGCAAAACGAACGCCTGCAGCAGCCATCGTACTACATCTGTACACCCCTATCTTCTTTCGTATAGGACTGGTCTCTGTTAGATGGCTCTACGCCATTCGGATGTCAGGAAATATCCTCGAATGCAACTCTTGCCGCAAACTTCAGCTTGGTCCAAACCTGACAGGCCTAAGTGCCGAGACCGCACACTCATTTGATGACACCTTGTCTTTCTGCCAGGACGAAACATTCCGCTGTTCTACATACCCACCGTTTTACCACGAGATTGGCGTGTCCGATTGGTTTATCTTGGCTATCTCGCCATGGCTCCATCGAAGGTTGAAGCTTCAAAGATGTATACATGACGAGATTTATGCACTTGGGGTTCCATCGCTTCATCCCAAACCCTGGGCATGGCGGACTGCTTTTGGTCAACCATCGCAAGCCAACGCCCAGCTCCCAAGCACGCCAAGCCAATCCCTGATAATTGTCAATCACGGTTAAAGACCTCCAATAAAAATGCGTTCGCCGTTTTCTATTCAGGCTTAATGCGAGGTTATCAGCACCCGAATTACCGACAAAGTCAATTGACTAACCGCTGTGGTTTACAGACCCAGTTGCCAAGTCAGAGTACGGCGTCATTGCTTCCGTGCTTAATGACCTCGATTCTGGGCTTTGACAAACTGTTTCGGTCAGTACAGTCCAAAGAAGCGCTTCCACTCAGATTAGCCGTGCCTCTATGAAACACGTTGTACATACACATATACTGCCATATGGCGCAGAAACGAATGAGTCTTAAAAGATATATGTTCCACTCAGACCACCTCTCAGTATTTCGAACACCACCACGACGACTTACTCGTGCCTCTCTCAGCAGGAACCGAAAAGTCATGAGTACTCCCAACTGGTAAAGATTGTCTCGAGGCAAATTCACGCCAGCTCATTTCTCGGTAGGATGTAAAATGCCATGATGCGTAGTGACTTGGCCCATGAGTGTAGTGGTGACTACTGCAGTTCTTGCCTACATTGTGAAAGCTGATAGTATGATTAGATGCGAGCGCCCACTCATGCTTGTAGTGACAACGCCCCTTCTCTGGTCCCATAACAAGATAAAGTATAGCGAATAAAGCCAGTGACTTGGATATGCGTCCATATACTCTAATATAATGGCAATATGAGCTACTGCTTCGACAACTGTCGTAGTATGAGGGTTAGTGTAATAAATCGTTAGACAATTGGCCAGGCAATGTCCGAATATACACAATATTTATGGTAATATTAATGCTGGGCTCGGTTGTTGATCACAGTCCTTTCCCTGTAGGCTCGGTTGTAGAGTATACTGGTATCCAGGTTTGACAATCTTCCTTCCACTGTCTCGAAAGTAACACACATCTGTGAAGTTTGCTGCAGCTATCACGCACATGCGGCTGGCATTTGCGTAATGGCCTCCAGGAGCTGCCGTGTACGACCGTTACATGCATAATATACTATCCTACGACTTGGCATCGGTGAGTTTTAAAGTTGGGTCTCAGCAGACCGATCTCCAGCATTGAGCAAAAATATCCAATGAATTCAAACTTCTTTATCTTTTTGGGACCTATGTGAACAATGGTGCAGAAACTCATGTGAACAATGAAACATAGCTCTCCGCAGTCATTTACGACGACACACCCAATTGCGATAGCTCACCCGAGCTTTGCCCTAATAGATCTGCTTCATATCGCATCATCGGCCATCGGTGGCCGAGAGCCACACATCCTCTTCCAATCCGCCCACACCGCTTATCGCTTTGAAGATCGGAAGGCAGATGACAGATGCTAGTGGTTTATCAGCGAGCATGCAGTGTTGTTATCAGGGTCGAGGCTGTTAGTTATTGCATACGGTTTACCAAAATACGCCACGGCGTTCAATGCAAGTTATGAGGCCTTACACATAGAAAATAGAAGAGTGCTAGAAGTAAAAATAAACCATAGAGTTTCAAACAACACCAGGCTCGAAGCGATGCTATCAAAAGGGGGAAAGAGGAAAGAGTTTGATGCAAGGCCCTTATTCATCATCCATAGACGTCCTCGCAACGCTGTTTAGAAAGTGCTGGCGGCCAATCGACTCGCAGCGTTTCTGGCGTCTACACGATCCTCGTCATCCTCCTCGTTAACTCCCTTAAGCCCTGTACGACCGGCGACCTGGCGTCCTTGCGCCACCTCGGTATTTTCTTCATTCTCGCCCTCCTCTGATACCTTACTGATAAGACTGCCTGACACACTGCGGCCTGTTGCGTCTGAACGACGAGGAACACCGCTCCAAGAGTCGCCCTTGGGCCCTTGACTAGCTGCGAGGCTCGAGCGACGCACAGTTGGATGCGACTCGCGACCCAGTCGGCTCAGGCCGCCCGATGCATCGATGGATCTAATATCTGGGCGGACTGTCTCGAGCAGAGCCAGAGTCCGTCTTTCAGCCTCAATTTCGCGAAGGACATACTCCCTAATGCTCAGGCGGAGATCGGCAGAGGTTCTTGAGAACCATTTGCGTCGTTCCTGCACCAAGTTCTGCGTCACGCGGTTAGTTTTGTTGTACAGCCAAGTCTCGTGCTGGCGAGCATCATCCAGCGCTGTGATGGCCTCGTCAACCTTTTCGCGACGCACGCTCGAGCTGGCCTTGAGGCGGTCGGCTGCGTTGAGCTTGCTGCGAGTGGCCTCCTGTGCTTGTAGAAATTCACGAATCAGGATTTGGCGATTGGTGAGCGATTCCTTGACGATGAATGCATCTTGAGAATGGTATTGAAATGGATCCCCAATCGTCGTAGCCTCTGCTGTGGCCTGGGCAGCATGGTAGTCACCAACTGTCTGAACAACTTTACCAAGCTTTCGGTAGGCGTTTGCTAGACCAGGATGGGGCTCCTGTACGTGCATACTTGTGAGCTTAGCACCATAATCGGCTTCTGAAAGACCAAGACCTGGGGTTGGTTAGCATTCTGCAATTTTGTAATACTAAGAAGACTTACCTCTTCGAGCTTTGACCAGCTTGTCAACCTTGTGGCCAGCATCCATGCTGCCCAAATAAAATAGCTTAACGGTTGGTCGCGCATCCGCAAGCTCAGGAGTATCGTCAGGAGGAGGAGCAAACTGCTTTAAGATCTTTCTGCGCACGCCTGTCGCAGGCTGCTTCTTCTTGACCATGGGGCTGTAGCCAAAATCGCTCTCGACGAATAGAACCATTTCATCATCCCGCATCAGGATTTCGTTACTGCAGACGTAGTTCAACCATCGCTGCATCAGAGCTTTGACACGAATTTCGTCTTCATCTGTGCCAGCTCCGGCGGAGGTCAAAGGCGGAGGGACCGCAGGAACAAACACCTCCGGGTTGGCAGATATCAGATGGTCCGCAAGCTTAACGAACTCGGAGTGCAGACGGCGAACATCGCGGAATTGAGTTGTGCGAAAGCGGGGAATGTTTGTCTACAGCCGTCAGTCCTGTACGGGGAACAATAAACTTGGCAATACTCATACGTGAACATCAAAACGCAGAATGGGGTCCTTCTTGCCGGTGCGCTCAAGTCCTGTGATCTTGGCCTGAAGTCGGTACTGTGGTCCAGCTGGTTTTTGCGGGGGTTGCTCTTGTCCGGGCTGCGAAGCTGGGGGGGCAGTCTGATTGTGTTGTTGGCCCTGAGCTGTGACTCGTTCACCGTCCTCAGCTGACGGTTCGGCGGTTGTCAACTGCGACTGCGCCTCTGAAGGGTTCAGCGTCCCTGACACATCAGTGTCATCTTCAGTGCCGGACGCTGTGGTCGCAGTGCCTGGACGAGGGAACTCTTCGGTCTGAGGTGTAGACTGTTCTTGAGATAGGCCGTTCGAGGATTGTGTATTGAAGCGAAAGGGAGAAGGAGGAGGATTATCAGCTGAGACGGGGTTGAAGGCAGCAATGTTATTTCGCGATGGAGACGACACAGGGGAATTGCCCCAGGGCGAATCGCCAGCGGGATCCTCGGCGTCGTGAATCGTGGAGCTGTAGTCCATCGCGAATAAGGTATTGGCGATAGAGAACTGCGATTATGCCGATTGAAGAATTGTTGATGGTGAAGAGAAGCTGAAGGAATGACGTTGCGTTATGGTGCGCGCATCCAGGTCCAAGCCCAAGTCGGCGGTCGGCAGGGACGAACGGGGGAACGACGGGGGTGGAGTAAGGTAATCGAATTGAGCCAGACAATGGGAGTGGAGGCGGCGTAGGTTGGCTTGGGAGCTTAGACCCAGAGCATTAACCAAGCCATGGAGGTTATCTTATCAGTTCTTTTAAGGTTAGTGAGGGGCTTACAGAAAATGTTTGGCTCGGCATCACTGTTGAAGGAATTTGAGATTTGCTACTTTACCTACACCTACCTCTTGACCTGCTAACCGGGCAGTTGACAACTTTTGCGCCAGCTTCAGCTGACCTCCTCAACCACCAACGATTCACCTCTTTGCTACCAGTAATTGGAGACCGGAACTACTTATATACAAAAACTTCAAAATGGGCAAGAAGCGTGCGCGTGAAGAAGGCAAGGACGTCCCACCTGCGGACGTCGACAAGATGGACGAGGATGGTTCCGATGGTGAGGTAGGCAAATTTCGACAACGGCGTACTCGCACTCTCCTGACCAAAGCATAGGATTTCGATATGGTTGACGTCGACTTCGAGTGGTTCAATTTCGATCCCGAGGTCGACTTCCACGGAACCAAGACCCTTTTGCGACAACTATTCGATGTTGATGCGAATCTTTTCAACATGTCTGCACTCGCCGATCTTGTTCTCTCGCAGCCCACCATTGGTTCGACTATTAAAGTCGATGGCAAGGCCAACGATGCCTACGCACTTCTCACCGTCCTCAACACGGCTGTCCATCAAGATAAGGAGCCAATGAAGGATATCATCAAGTACCTTGTGGAGAAGGCACAAACCAACTCGTCTCTGGGTCCCATTGCAGATGTACTCAGCAGCGGCAAGCATGTAGGACTTGTCTTCTCTGAACGTCTCATCAACATGCCTTCTGAGTTGGCCCCGCCGCTCTACTCGATGCTTGTTGATGAGGTCGAGGCGGCCGTAGAGGACAAGGAGCCTTACAATTTCTCTCACTACTTAATTTTGTCCAAGACATATCAGGAGCTTGAGTCCAAACTCGATGTCGAGAACCAGAAGCGCAAGAAGGCGAAGGAGGAAGCCGGCATGTACTATTTCCACATGGAGGATGAGGTGCTGCAGAAGCATGCCGTCGCGCACGGAAATTTCAACTACACAAAAGAGGACGAGCTGTCGGCAGACAGCAAGCGGGCATTCCAAGAAATGGGTGTCAAGGCGCACGGGCACATGATCCTTATTGAAGCAAGCAAGTTCCCTGGGGCGGTTAAGGCCGTTAATGAATATCTGAGCGCTGCGCAATAGACGAACATTAGGCGCCCGGCTCTAGCCTCTGCATTAAGTATTCTACCTCCACCTCCTTGGTCAAGGGGATAACAAAGTCCTTGTACATTGAAACGACGGCATCGACGTCGATCTTTGCCGCTCCTTCTGTCCCATCAGGGATGGATGGGTCCTTTCCGTATGTTAAGGCCTTGAGTCGTAGTCGTTCGAGAACTTGTTTTTCCACAGCAGCATTGGTGATGGATTCTGCGATACCCTCTCGGTCCTCTGCCTTGATAAGACGGATGTATTTCTCCTGTTCAGACCGGAACTTGGACTCGGCGACAAATTTGCCGAAATGAATGCGTCGCGATAAGGCTTGTAGGCAAGCAATATCGCAAGTTGCTGTTGAGCCGTAGTTTTCTTGGGATTCGCCCCGCTCCTCGCGACCGAAGTCGGGGCACACTGCGGGAAGGAACTTTTCCGTATAAAATTGCTTGATCTTGTCGTTCACATTGACGTTGTTCTCATGTAGAATTTTGGGGTAGTTGAGAGGCTTGAGAATTGGCTTTTGCAGAGCATCGGGAAAGAAAGGATATTCGTCGGGGGATTCGAAACGTCGGATGAGTGACTGCAGCTTTTCTTGCTCGCGGAAGTACCAGTCGAGGAAGCTCAGGTTCGCCTCTGGCAGCTCGACAGCTCCAGGAACATAGATCGTCTATTGAAAGACCAGAGTTAACTCCCAATCACTTTGCAGCCTGTAATTATGTTCGACACCTGGACTGGGGTTGTTATGAGACCCGGGGTCTCATATCCCACTTACACTATTTAATGCGAACTGCACTCTCTCAATCAAATGGAAGGTGATGGTGTCCTCAAGTCGGCTTCTACTGTCAGTCCCGTATCTGAGAGCCAAACAATAAAGCTTGTATGGAATTGGATAACTCGTACATTAGTTGGAACCGGATTCGAGCAAGATCCAGCGCGTGTGCGGCATCGGCCATGTTGATAACAGTATCCATTTTGATAACGGTAGCAACGATTGATTGCCAGGAGTTGCTTCTTGGCTCCAATCGTGGAACTGAATAAACACAGGTATTCAGATATGGTGAGAAACGACACAGGCCAAGTTTAATACTTGTCCAGAGTGAGTGAGATGGGATTATCAACGTAGGCAATGACGGGAGTCATATTAAAACCCAATACACTTAAAGGGTTAGTTGGAAGCGGGTACGGAGAGTCCCAATCACTGCAGATTTCCTGCCGCCGCCTATCTGTGGTTGGTAGACCAAGGGCATGAGCGGAACTACCTGGAGCCGGCACTTCAGATGGATGGAAGTCTTTTCATGACCTAACCTGTGAAGTGAACATGTGCGAAAAATTACCTACAGTGGATCAGCAGCGGGCGGGCATGGAGGGGTAACTAACCTTTCCGGGGCTGGAAAGATCAAGCTCAGCAAGGAAGGAGGTCTTGGATGTCACCAGCCAGCATAAAGCCGCACTTGATCTAGGTAATCTACCTAATTTTCTTAAGAGCAGGCAGGGCAGGTCTGGGTACTCCTACTGTATGTAGGTGGTAGCAGTAGTCGGGTAAGGCAAGGTAAGGTACTGCCTACCTAGGTAAACTGCACGCCACCCCAACTGTGTTCAAAACCAGCCCGCCCAGCCGATCATTCCAGCAGTTCCAGCGCTGCGGCAGAGCTGTCGCAGGAACCAATTACAGCGGGATTTCCATTTGCTTCTGCCCACATTAGCGTCTCGGACCAGAAGCCTCCTAAGCCCAAGTCCAAGCCGTGGTCGGGTCTTTTTGCCCTCCACCTCCAATAACCAAGGTTATCCCGGCGCGCGTCATGATAAACTCCTCGTGAGCTGCCAATTCTTTGATCTCTTCTCCCCCGAAGCCTCAGCATCATTGTCCCACTGAAACGCAATCGTTTCAAGGCCCTCTGATTCTCTTCCGCTTCTGCACGTCTCCGGCAGGAGCTTGGCCATGGCGAACCAAGAGACTCACTATGGCTTCGACGAAGGCGGAGACGACGACCAGTCTATTGTGTCGGTGTGTAGATACTCGAAAGTCCATTGTCCCATATGGACCGCAAATCGCTAACCTCAATTCTTTCTTGGGTAGACGCGCGGGCTCGAGGCTTTCAGTCGAAAGGTTACCACTACAGCTACTCATTTGATCGGTCCCAATGCCGAAGCCACGGCTCATCACTACCAAGCCGCCATGGCCGAGGTTCATAAGCAAATGAAGCGCCCAACGGTTCAAAGAAGCATGTTCGCCATGGCGAGGACAACCCCCACCGACCTCATGCGCTCCCGGCTCTCAACGCACGAAATTCAGCATCGCGCCTTGACGTACTTGCCCGATGACCTTCTCGCCAACATTCCCGAGCACGAGAACCCTTACTCGTTATTTCAGGGCTTCCAGGCCAGTTTTCCGGAGCTGACTGATGAAGGCAAGAAGTTCCAGCGACGGGTGTCTCGAGGTCGCAAGATGTTGGAGGATTCAGAAGGGACACCAGGAAGTCCGAAAAAGTTGACGCAGTTAAAAAAAGAGAAAGCCGCTATGATGCATGAATTTGGGTTGTTGGGTACTCGCAAGAGCATGGCAAGTTACGAAATTAGAGAAATTGACAACAAGATCGCCAATCTCCACGGCATGCGAAGAATCATTTTGGACCGGCTGGCAGGACTGGAACAGGATGAAGCTATGCTGGAGCATGACAGTATGTTCTGCGCCAATCGTTACTCGAGAACACTACTAACTTGACAAGTTTCCGAGATGGAAATTCGAGTCGACGAGGCACAAGCGCTGGTTGATGAGGCCGAGGAACTCGAACGAAACACACGGACTCAGGACGAGCAAGATCTAGTCGGTGATGCCGATGATCATGATCAAGAGTTCATGTCTCAATCTGTATACGAAAAGATCCCCGCCTCAGAAGCAAGCAGCACGCCCCGAAAAACGAAAAAGGTCCATCGTAAGAAGTCAATGCCCATACTTCATGAGCATTTCGAGCCTGGTACCGCTATTCGCGAGCTTCGGGCACACAAGGACACGATTACTGCTATTGATTTTGACGCACCCTTTGGCACTATGGTCACCGCTGCTCTCGATGACACAGTTCGAGTTTGGGATCTCAACGCTGGTAGATGTATGGGCTATATGGAAGGTCACACGGCATCAGTACGCGCATTGCAAGTCGAGGATAACATCCTCGCAACAGGCTCTGTGGACGCGACCATTCGGCTCTGGGATCTCAGCAAAGCTCATTACGACCCTCATGGTGGTCTTGGAAAAGATGATGATGAGGACGCCATTGCTTTCGGAACGGACAACCATCTTGAGCCTCCACCAGGCAGCATGGCTGATTGTCCTCTATACACCTTGGAATCGCATGTTGATGAAATCACGGCTCTCCATTTCAGAGGTGATGTCATGGTTTCTGGTTCTGCAGATAAGACGATTCGCCATTGGGATCTTGAAAAGGGCCGCTGCGTGCAAACATTAGATGTTATGTGGGCGGCAGCAGCAAGCATGACAACGACAGACAGCACATGGCGACCCACAGGGCGATCTCAAACTAGTTCAGCCGACTTTGTTGGTGCTTTACAGGTCTTTGAGACAGCCCTTGCGTGTGGTACTGCAGACGGCATGGTGCGTCTGTGGGATCTTCGAAGCGGACAAGTTCATCGCAGTCTGGTTGGCCACACTGGTGCAGTAACATGTCTCCAGTTTGATGACGTGCATCTGGTGACAGGAAGTGTGGACAGAAGCATCAGAGTAAGTAAAGGTCGTCTTGATACTTGAAGGACACTTTACCTAACAGCAACAGATTTGGGATCTCCGAACAGGATCTATTTACGACGCATATGCATACGATAACCCCATTACAGACATGATGTTTGATGCTCGACGAATCGTCAGTGCGGCAGGTGAGGACGTGGTCAAGGTGTACGATAAGGTTGAGGGACGACAATGGGAATGCGGCGCCGGCATCACCGCAGCCGAAGAGGGCAAGACTCCAGCCATTGTGGAGCGTGTACGTGTTAGAGATGGGTATCTTGTTGAGGGCAGAAGAGACGGTATCGTTGGTGTATGGACAAGCTAAGATATACGTGTAATCTGTAAAATAATGAAATCCGCTCATGACGATTTGTACCATGAGCAGCTCTTCAGGATCGTAATTATGTATGTAGCACGAAATGTGTATTTGGAAGCAGGAATTGGACAACTGTTCGTGTTGTGGACAAGGGATGCTTTTTCCTATTGGTTACACGGGCAATTTCTGTAGAAACTATCATTCGACGTTATGGGGAAAATCTTCGATTTAACATCTTCAACCCCATCACACCTATCACAACCGTCTACTTGAGCGACTGGCGTATACAACAGTCGCAATCTATGTCGTACTGACAACTAGTTCAAGTGCAAACACATGTAAAATTTAGCATCTGATCCGCAAAGTTTTGCGGTCCAGAAATGGCGCCAGCAGAATATGAACAAGTTCTTTCCAAGTATCTCGAGAAAGCCCAAACGCTCGTCGAGTGTTCAAGAACCAAGCAGGATGAGATTTCAAATACTGCGGGCATGCATAGCAGAGCTCAAGTAGAACCAGTACACCCCGCTCCAGGGGATAGAACAAACCTGGGGCTTGACGAGGAAGACATTGATCCTACAGCAAATTCCATGATAGAACTCCTTGCTAGGCAAGCTCACGCATTAATCGCCATCCACAAACAGTTGGTCTCGAATGATAATATGCACGAAGTCGATGAAAATCTACTACAGAAAAGGCTAGTAGACTTGATATCTATCTCGTCGTCCAAGTTCTACGCCTACCGCTACGATCTTCTCCCTGTCATATGGCGTCAGATATACACCGACGCTTGTATACTTGACTCTTTTCAAGGCCTTTTACGTCCTCTATCAACAGGCGAGAGCCCTTCAAAAGCGACATTGGATGCGACTGTTGAGAGGCTCGACAGAGCGCTTATCACGGCTGGCGGTGGAGGACAGCAGGGTTGGCTTGAAGAGACATTGCGGTCCCTTGAAGAGGCTTGGGTAACGTATGAGCAAAGCGAGAGACCGGCCAAACGCCATAGGCGTGACGAGTGTTCTCCACGGGAGTTTTTGAGTCGAGAACCGCATGGACGACCGACGCTATCACCGGAGAGGCAGTGTCCGCGGTACTCTGGCTGGACGATGCCACAGTTTGAGGATTACATGAACAGCAATGAGGGTGAGCCTCGCCCTATCGTTTTCCCGGATCTGATTGGAGACTGGCCTGCTCTTACGGATCGTCCCTGGAAGAACCCTGAATATCTCCTCACCAAGACTTTTGGGGGAAGACGTCTTGTACCAGTTGAGATTGGACGAAGCTACGTCGACGACGGCTGGGGACAGGACTTGATACCCTTTAGTGAATTTCTTAACCGATATGTCGAAGGAGATTCTTCCACCACGACCAAAACCGGCTATCTCGCTCAACATAACCTCTTCCAGCAGATACCCTCTCTACGAAACGACATCTGCATCCCGGACTTCTGCTGGGTCGATGTTCCACCTCATCCCACAACCCCTTCTTTAAATCAACCGCCCGTCGACATGCCTCAGCTCAACGCCTGGTTCGGTCCAGCTCGCACCATCACACCCCTTCATACAGACGGCTATCACAACTTGCTTTGCCAGGTTGTTGGCACGAAGTACGTCCGCCTATATCCACCACGTGCTACACCTGCAATGCGACCCAGAGCACCTGAGCATGGTGTCGATATGAGTAATACAAGCGAGTTAGATGTGGGCGTGATGGAAGGATGGGATGACAAGCCTGACGACATAGGCGAGGAAGATTTAGAATCGATGAGGGAGGAGCTTGAGGGCACCGAATACTGGGAGTGTATACTGGAACCAGGAGACACACTGGCAATCCCGATTGGTTGGTGGCACTATGTAAGGAGTTTAAGTGTAAGCTTCAGTGTGAGTTTCTGGTGGAACTCATGAACTTCCATCAGGGTCCCAGTGGTCTATGCGTAGGATGGCGATTGCACCGCTCTCCTATGTCGATATACATAATAAATTGATGATGTTGTTGGGTATATTTTCATTACCTATACCTGAAGAAAGAGTCACCTAGATACAACTACCTTAGATGCTTGCACGAGAAGTATAGTCAGTATATCGTTACCTGTTCATCCTGCTGTTGACGCATCGTCTACACTCTCGCCACCCCCTTGTGCCTCTCTCCTGGCTTTGGCCCCAGCTTTCAGCGTCTCCCATTTCTCCCGATACTTATCCAGAACTTTTTGCATTTTACGGTTGTCTTTCTCCAGTCGCTCCATCTGTTTCATAGCAGCAGCCAGTTGTTCTTCCATCTCTTGATTCTTGTGTCGCAATGTTTCATCTGCTACCTTGCTAGGGTGAGGTGAGGCAGAAGGAGATCCAGGCCGCATGAGACGGTAGCTTTCAGCAAGGGCCATGGCAGAATTCTGAGCGCTAGCTTCAAAAGCATGAAGGCGCTTTGTGAGCTTGTCAAGCATATCTTTAAGAGACTTGTTTTCAGTATATAATTCTTCGATGGTGTTGTTCAATTCCTTGTCAGTGCTGGCACGACCGATACGACGTTTGGCTCCAGGAGATAGCGAGGGTGCCTCTCGAGCATCAACAAAGTCGTCATCATCTTCATCCGGAACATCAAGAAGGTCGCTATGGGATGAGGCGCCGAGACGTCTCTTTTCCTTTTCGGCAAAACTCAAAATATTCGCATAAGACATGGTGTGACCGGTACTGGGTACGACATAGAAAGAATCGGTCGGTCCATGTCCCTCTCTTGCCAAGGTCTTCAAAGTTGCCTGGGAGTAGATCTTGGTGATGTCTGGTTCTGGGACCTTGGACGGGGATACCTTAAGGTGACTACGTTTGGGTGATATTTCTGGAGAATCTTGAGTTTCCGAGATGGATGATTCCTCTTGGATCAGTGGCAGACCAGAAAATGCCAAAGGTGCTGAAATCTTGTTCATGATGCTTCCAAAAGCGTTGTAGAATCGAGTGTACCCGCCATCATCACTGGCTACCAGGGACGACGCGGAATCAGACCGTGGGGAAGATGAGCCCTTGCCATGGCTATCGGAACGTGTGGTTGCAGGAACAGGAGGAACCCAGGTTGGTTTACTGGATCGGTGATCGATGATATTTTGCATTTTGGCCTTTGTTCCCCTAGAGTGGCTTGCCGCATCAAGATTGCCTGGTGCTTGGTCGTTGCTAACGCTGGGCGCAAGAGGCTGGCCTCGGTACTTTGACGGAATGCCACGAGCATTAGCCAGGTTACTGGCAATGGATGAAGACATCTCGCGGTGAGCATATCGCCTCTGAGTAGGAGGAGCTAGTTTCTTCGATGTCGGGGAGTCGGTCTTGCTTTCTTTCTTGTCGTGCGCATCTTGTGAGGGGGTGTTCGCCTTGTCGGACGAATCCTTTTCGCTAATGTCAGAGTCGTCGGCTTGAGGAGCAGGCGCTGTGGGACGTTTGAGGATGTCTGCGATCTTTCGATGGTGCTCTTCGAGAAGTTTGAGAGTTCGAAGAGCTTCGATGCTGGAGGTCGACCTAGCAGCGTTGGCAAACTCGCCAGCAGCTTGGGTATGTTCAGTGATTGCGACAGTGCTGTCTGACGACTGATGGGCTACGCCCGCAGCGCGCACATGATCGTGAGCTTTCACAAGCGGCGATGAGTCCATGATCCCATGGGTAGTTTGCGGGAGTTTGCAGTTTTGCGAAAGTTTGTTTGCTGTTGCACTTGAAAGAGCCGGTAGTGGGAGACGTGATGTGAGTGGAAAGTAAGTATTGGTGATGGAACGTGACAGGGTCAAATGTGGGGAGAGGCACCGGGCCAGTTTAACTTAGTGCGTCGAGGATTGTAGTTTGTTAGAAGCAACGGAAGCTAATTAATTATTGATGTATTGACATTATGGCGTTACTGTAGTACATAGGTACCCATCGACTTACTACGTAGAGAACTAGATATCATTTAAGTACACAAAGGTTGGTATAAAGGCTTTATCTAATCAGTAAAGAAGTGATTCGAGTTATGTCATTCACCGTGACAAAGTCAGTCATTCGAGGTTAATCGAGCTCAAGGTTAGTAGGTAGATTACATATTGGTGATCATTTTAGCATTTGGCGGGGTTAATAAATTGCCTATAGCCCAGGCTACCTATGTACCGACGGATACAGTCAGTGATGGGAAATTTCATGACGATACTGGCGTGGTTGTGGGGAAGGACTGCGAAACATACATAAATAAATGCCATTTCATTGCATTTCTTGGTAAAAACAGATCCCATATGATCTGAATCAGATGTCATCAGAGCTTGGCGCTGTACCACTCCCGCACATTTGTCTGGATTAAGTCTGTGATGTCAAGATTGCTGATACCCTACAGTTTGAGTCAGGCAGTCTCTTTTACATGGGAGTCGCTGGTGGGGGTGAAAATATGAAGAGGAATACTTTGTCCTGTAAAGCATCTTCAATTCATCCTTCCTGCTCATGACAAACAATATAATCAGTTGACAGAACAGCTTAGTACAGTAATGTTTCAAAGAAGTCGCGCAATTAACGGGCTGATGTCAGCTTTTATTGCTAGTCCACTATTTATCCAATCCAGACACTAGGTAGGTAGGTAGGTAATTCAAGTGGAGGGCTAGGGCCGTTGGTCCGTGTAAATGGTAAAAAAGAAAAGGGCTGGCGATTTCTAACGTTCAAAATGGGAACGCAGGGGCAAAACCTTAATGATGAGATAGTTCTTGCTTTTGCTCCAGGCTACACAAAACTTTCAGTATTAGTTTTTCTTTACATCAGTACCCAGTCAGTTTCTATGAATACCTAGGTAGATATGTAGGCGTGGTAAGTAAGGTGGGTGGGCACTCGACCCTCGGAACCACTACGTAGGGGTTCTCTTTACTGCGCCGCGCAATCCAGTCCACATCTGTTGTTTGGTGAGAGCTTCAGCAAGGATTGGATCAGTTCGATGATCGTTCCACAGGCTAGACACACTATGATTGGCGCCCTCAGTATATACTTAGGCATGTATGTAACCTGCAGAGCGATACAACCAGACCCAGGGGTTTATACGCGGGTTGGTCGGTTAGGTTTAGGTAACTTTAGAGCTTACACACTACAGTCCCTGGGAGTGCCCCGACGACCTACCTACCTAGTCCTCAGGAGTGCGGTCCACGAACCGAGATATGAATGAATTTGCGCCATGGTGCTGTAATCCAGACTATCCCTTTTCCAAAGCAACCACGGTAAAATACTTAGTTATCTGTTACAGATTATAAACCACGCATGCGGTTGAAGTTGGATACCGACCAACTGAGCAAGGAATTCCGCAGAAACCAAATCGAGCACTTGGCCCAACTTGGCGTGGTCCAGGTCTTTCAGGTCGCCTGTAGTCTGGCCCGTCACCATTAACCATCATTTGAGCTAGAACAAACCAACGACGTCAACTCTCTTATCCTTGGCTTCTTCGTTCCCCAGCCCCGACTACAAGATCTCTCGGCCCCTTGATCTGTATCTCTTGACCTTTATCGCCTATCAGAAAAACCAGAGATCAGATCGGCATATTTTTATTCGCTATTTTCTCTCTTCTTCCTCTTCTTCTTTGACATAGCGGCATACAACTTTCCTACGAGCTTTACTCTGCGGTTATAGCCTCCGTCTTTCAACATCGTCGTTACGACGAACACATCAACACCTCTCAAGTACCTTAACACTGGCGATTCCGACTTGGTTCCTCCCGCTCGTTATATCTGAACTCGGATCGGCCAAGCCCGTCGGCGCGCGGCGACTGCGATCACGACGATGACAACAACCTTGGATAACAGCAGCAACACCGGACTCAATAAGCTGTTACCCAAGTCAATATCGTCCAAGCGGCTCCGAAGAAAACAAGACCGAGAAGCGGCAGGGCTCTCGTATGACGATGCTAGCGTCTTTGCTCATTCGCAATCCAGCCGCGAAACTCTAGAAAGCGACGGCACCCGCTCTGGGCATATTGCTGGTGACGAGGACGAGAGTACAAGCCAGAGCCATCGGTCCTACGAATCCGATGGGAATGAATCGTGAGTTTTAAACTTTCTTGTCCCTTACTTTTTGGTCCTAGCCTACTATTCAGCCTTTTCCCCATCGTCATAGCCTTGGTTATACATGGCAATGATTGCCCAGATCCGGATTGTTTTGTCTGTGTTTGTTGCGCAGGAATTGCTGCGAGGCTGAGACTGAGACCCCTCGGTCGGGCGTTCTGCGACATCCATGCTTAATTAAGATGACACAAGGAGAAACAGATGAATCAAGGTATCGCACTAAAAAGACGGAAGATCAGAGCTCCCCCACACGGTACTCTGATCGTCTATACTTGCATGCTTGTTCTGCCTCTTCACCTTGGTTGACTGCGACATACTTTCCTTTCCCTTAGGCTTTGTCCTTTCGTTTGATTTTGGATCATCCTTTCTGGCAATTATCGCGCCCAGCTGGCTTGGCCTGGTTCATCTGCCGTCTTCCCCGTGTCCACCTCCTTACCAAACTCCACTTATTCATGCTACCGTCTGTGCTCTGTCAATCTGATCAATCTAACTGGAACCATCGTCACTGCTTACTAGGTCTAATTCTCGACATCCACCACCTTTCTCAACTCATCCTTCCCAAATCGGCCACTTAACCACAAATTCACCAATCATACAAACAAGTTACCATACTGAATCCCAACTGTCGATATCGGATCGCGACTCCAACAGCAGTACATCAAAGTCGTCCACGTTTCCACCAACAGGCCCCGATTCGGTCGACTCGAAGGATCCCCGGGTCGGTCGGAGTAAGACGGGCTTGCTCCCTCCTCAAAGTTCCGCTCGACGCTCTCCTTCGCCAGCTGGTAGGTTGAAGGATATTTTCAAACCAAAAAAGAGCTCTGGGAATAGCTCAAGCCCTGAACGTCGACCAGCGAGCGAACCCCAACCACCGCTCGAGACCCGCGACGAACAGCCCACCATATCAGTGGACCCTGAATCTGACCAGAGCTTGCCCGTCCTCGAGCCACCAGCTGCAGCTAAAGTCGCTTCACCCGAAAGGCGAGCGAGAGTCCAACCCAAGGTTGACACGAATATCCCTCCACGAACTCCTCCGAGTGGTGACAAGCCAGCCCCTGTTATAGTAAATACTCCACCTACCCCTACCGAGTTCGCCAACAGATCCGGCCAGTCTTCTCCTGAACGGAAGTCCATCTGGGGTAGCCCGACAAGTAGTCCGGGCACAAATGGCCGACCCCCTTCTCAAAGCATGAGCGCGAACAGAAGGAGTCGATCCAATTCTCAGAACATCGGCCCCAGCAAACTTTCTCACTTTGTCTCCGCCCCTCTGACGCCGACTCAAGAGAGTGGTGAGCCGACGCCAAACGCAAACCCGAATCCCTCAGGTGGTTTCTTTTCTTCTATGATATCGGCTGCCCAGAACGCTGCGAACTCGTTTAGCAACACTAGTTTGAACATTGGCGGAAACAAGGGTCGAAGTGTCTCCCAAAATATTCAGGAACAGCCCGAACCTGACGCTGAAAACGACACCGAACCAACTCCCACTGCAGACATGGCAGACAAGAAAGAAAACAACAGGAAGTCGGCAGTGTCGACGATCGGGGCCGGCGAGCTGAGTCTCAGTCAGCTTGGACTTGCTGAAGCGCCAAGCCTTGTCGCGTCCCCGGTCAATGCTAGATTTCCTGAGGTTGACACACGCGCTCGGTCTGAATCTGCTCCCGTCGACTCTCCAATCAGTCCCGTAGACTTTGGTCCAGAGGAGCCGTCAAGCCGCCCACGCTCACTATATGAACCTGTGAGCCGCGAACGCACTCCTCCTCCACCTGACCCCAACAATAAAGAGAGTGGTGTGCAGCGAACATCCAGTCTTCGAAGTGCTCTCCGACAGAGTCACAGGAAACGCGGAAGCTCAGTCACTACTGGCACTACCATAGGTGCTGCGATCGCTGCCGCCAATAGTTCATTGGCGCATCCCAACTTGAGCGCCCCCAAACTCACAGGATTTGCTATTGCCAGCAAGAAGCGAAACCGTGACTTTCATGATTTGTTCAAGAGTGTTCCAGATGATGACTATCTTATTGAGGACTATAGCTGTGCCTTGCAGAGGGAGATTCTGGCACATGGCCGGCTATATGTTTCAGAGGGCCATCTCTGCTTCAGTAGCAACATTTTTGGCTGGACCACAACGCTTGTCATGAGCTTTGACGAGATAGTATCTGTCGAAAAGCGAAGCACTGCACTTTTATTCAAGAATGGTCTCATGATTTCGACCTTACACGCCAAACACATCTTTGCCAGTTTCACAAGCCGAGACGCCACATATGATTTAATTGTTAACATATGGAAACTGGGTCACCCTACTTTAAAGAGCACACTCAACGGCGTGAGGCTTGAGGGTACTGGTGGCGACAAAACGGAAAAGGTAGATGCTGATCCTCCTGCGGAGGATGAGACTCATGAGGGCTCAGAGACGGACGAGGACAGCGATGACGAGGAGGAGTACTACGACGAAGATGTGCATGAAGAGATGCACAATGCCAGCATAGCTGCTGATGCTAATGGAACTGAGGCTGATGTCGAGAAGACTGCCTCGAGGAAAGCTTCAGGAGCAGCGCTACCGAGCGGACCTGCTCCCGAAGAGGCGCCGGCTGCACCTGGAGGCGCAACCGACTTTCCAGGACCAGCTGCGCATGCTCCCACTGACTGCGGCGATTCGGCATCGCATTACGATAGAGTGGTTGGAGACGACATCATCCCAGCTCCTCTTGGCAAGGTTTACAACCTCATGTTTGGTCCGGCGTCCGTCACCTTCATGTCAAATTGGCTGTCAGGGGAGCAGAAGTGCCTAGAATTGCAAATGGAGGATAAGAAGGGTTTGACTCTTGACAACAGAACACGAACATTCTCATACATCAAACCGCTGTATGGTTCAATTGGGCCGAAACAGACCAAGACTATTACCTCGGAGACATTAGAGACTCTCGACCTCGAGAAATCTGTCAACCTTACATGTTCAACTCAGACGCCAGACGTGCCAAGCGGAAACGTGTTTGCTGTCAAAACCAGGTACTGCCTTTCTTGGGCTGAGAATAATTCCACTAGAGTGCAAATGAATTGTACAATTGAATGGTCTGGCAAGAGTTGGCTGAAAGGTAACTACCATGTCCATTCGGCCTTGCTAAAGTAGATACTAACATGATATAGGTCCGATCGAGAAAGGTGCCACTGATGGCCAAACTACCTACGGGAAGGATCTATTTGCAGCCATCAAGGCCGCAGTGTCATCCAAGCCACAAGGCGCAACGCCACAAGGCACCGGTAAAGGAGGCAAGAAGAAGGGCAAGAAGACCAAGATGTCGCAGTCCAATGCAGGCGTTGTTGAGGTTAACGCCGCACCTAAACGCCCTGTTCAAAAGAGCTGGGGTGTTCTTGAACCAGTGCGGGGAATCTTGGAGCCTATCGGCGATATAGTCCAACCTCTCCTTACTGGCAACGTTATGTATGGGCTCTTGGTAGGCTTACTGGTTGCCACGTGGTTTGGCTTTGGTTTCACACCCAGCAGAAATGCTTCTTACGGCCGCGAGGTAGGGGGCGTTTACCGTCCTGACAGGATTGCTGCTTATGAAGAAATGTGGCGGCGAGAGGACAGCGAGCTCTGGGATTGGCTGGAGGAGCGTGTCGGGATGGACCGCCTGCACAACGACAACACGGGCGTGCGTAAGAGAGCTATGGAGTCGAAGACGGTTGAAGAGAATCTGCGTACAACTCGCATGGGCGAGAGGGAAGTGGAAGAGGCGATCCGAGTGACCGAGGAAAAGTTGCGAGTACTAAAGGGGGTGATGGAGAAAAAGAGTAAACCTAACAGATCGACCAGTGGTAAAGCAGGGTCGCAGGAACTATAGAAATTGTCTATATGTATGGATATAGCATAGCCTGACTGGAGTAATCAGCGAGCTCCCTTATTCTTTTGTCGATAATTTTTTGTATAGAAACAATGTACAGACTATGGTGATGAAGGCAGAACTTTGAGTGAGGTGAGGCCGGTGAGATTGTCACGGTGGGTGGTCACACAATACCTACGATTGATTCCACTCATCAAGACCCTGGGCCTGAATGATTGGTGACTGGTCAGCCTTAGACTACCTATGCAATCCAGTGACATTCTTGGCTCAAATCAAGCAAGGACGGTAATGTTCCTGCATATTCTTGAGTATGGAGGTGAATCTTGGAGGTGTCTATTTATCACTACGGTTCATGATCGTATATCACATCAGGCTATACTAACGAGTTGAGAAATAGGTGTCGAATAGCAACAAGTAATTTGGCTAATGTCTTTGGGACTTAGACATTGTCTGCGAACGATTGATTAAGAATTATATATTCACTTCATTGACCTAGGTGAGGCAGCTTACTGCAGAACCGCGTAGACAATAAGCAGAGTCGATCACACAGCGGTCTTGACTACCGGAAAATAATGATTAATTGCTACCAAGGCCAGTGCATTTACACTGCAATAGCGAGTTGGTTTAATGATCAAAGAAAATGGTCTGATTTGGGAATGGTTGTGAGTAGATATGTAGTTTCGGTAGGACGTTTCGGTGTGACGCAACTCAAAAGCAAAGACCATTACAACACGACAAAGCCAAAGATATCTGAGGTAATAGAGAAAATTGACTTGGGAATGTGCACAACTTTGCGACAATCGGAAAATAAAAGATAGGAAGAGGGCTTTTGTCGTCATAGCACGAAAGTTGTGGCATTCTCTGGGCATACTGATGACTGACTGCCTTGGGGGCTAAAGCTGTGTCCGCCTCGCTACCTGCCTCAGTGCCTACCTCCGTACCTATCCTCTCCTCTCGTCTTCTAAGCCACTTGGGACTAATCAGCAGGGATAGGTAAGCAAGGCAAGCAAGTGGGGGATGGATCCATGGTTTGTGCTGGTGCACTTCCATTCTGAGTGAGCTGTGCGAGGCTGATTTTGATCCTGCTTTTCCTTTACGTTACCTACCTAGGTACCTAACGTTAGTTAGTTGGCTACCTACTTTCTTACTGTACTCTCGTCTCAATAAAGCGGGCATGATGATGGTCCATTCTTTCAAGAATCCATTCCAGTCAAGACAGCACAGCCTCTGAAAGAAACAATTACTTACTGTAAAGCTAAAACTTGGCTCTACTTACAGACCAGGGCAGTAGATACAGAAAGTCAGCTCATACAGTCCAAGGTTACTTGCTTGTTGGTTTTGTGTTGGATTGCAGCGATCAACCCCCTGCTCCACCAATATCGAACTGCATCGCCCTAGTGGAGGGAGGTACATTAACGTATTGCCTGCATTGGATGGATCCAACCTACCTATCCAATCCATTTCATCACCTCCACAAAACACGTCTCATCCGAGCCGCAAGCTGCAGGCTCCGAGCTCCAAGTCCTAGTCCTAGCCCAGGCCACTCGAGTCCTACACCCTCCCGTCTTATTCGTTCTAGGACAGCGTCTCACGAGCTGCCTCCCGTTCTTTGATTCGTTTCCCAATGGTGTTATAACAAAAAAATAAAGAAGAAAAAGCAGAAATAACCATATCAACCATGCGTGGTGTTTAACGTTTAATGATTCTTGGGTCTACCGCACTTGTTCATCTGCCCTGTTCCCATCATTATCACCCCGTTTAAAGTGTCTGCTTGAGACGATTCAAGTAGATCCCATCTGCAGTAGTACAACGAAACCCGACTTTCCTCTCTACCCCTACCCCATTGGTAGAATCTGGGGCATCTTGGGAAAGAAGTAACAGATTTTGTTTTTGTTTCGACTTCTTGAATCCCAAAATGGATTCAAAAAAGCGCCTGTCACTGGACAGTATGAATCCTGGCTCAGGACCTTCAGCCCTACGACGACTTACTCGAAGCCCCAGTCATCGACTAAGTCTAAGGCGATTCAGTATCGAGTCATCTTGCTCTTCTACCTCTGCTTCATCTGTTGCATCATATGATTGTGAAGCATCATCAAGTTGCGTGTAAGATACAAACTTTTCTTTCGTCACATCTTCAAATCCGTCTCCCGGCTCATTGGCAAACAGAACCCGCGATACCTCAAGTGACGACTGCGCTCTCCATCGATTCATCGTCTGGGCTGCTGTCAAGCGAAATGCCTGCGACAAACTGACACCCCAAGAGAAGCTGGAATGTCCCATGTTGCGATGCCGCAAACGGTTCGCCAACCACGAACTCATGCTTCAGCATCTATACTCGTGCAGTTGGCTCTCCACGAGTGAGTATTGGTGCTACGACTGCGGAAAATCTGAACGTTTCAACGACTCAAAGTGCAAACGGTGCCTAGGACATCCGTCCCGAAGGAAAAAGATACTGTCTATGGCAAAAAGCTTCTTCAACTCCCTTGGTCACAAGTCCAGGCACTCAGCCCTACAGGAACTCGACCTCGACCTCGATCTCGACCTTGGTGACTCAGAGGCACCACCCAGCTATGATCTGGCTGTAGCCCCGAACGAGCTTGAACTCCCGTCGAACGAGATCCACGAAATCGGCTCTAGTGGTCTGGCTCTGCATCCTATCATAGAGGTTGAGCATGAGAACCAGGCAGAAATCGATCTGGCCCCCATACCCACACCCTACATCTCATCGTTGCCTGCTCAGAATCAGGCTCTGCCTAATCACCGCCCCGCGGAACTCGAATCGGATACAGCTCCTGAGGAGTCCTACGATTTCATGTTCTCAGCAGAGACTGTTCGTCCTGTAAGCCTTACCGACACTGACTGCGATACAACTTCCGCAAGGCCCACCCTTCAACTTCATACAATAGGTCTGGAAGATTATCGACGACAACAAAAGAGGCGGAGCAAGGGCCAAGTGGCACCCAGCACCTCAGTCCGGTCGACAGCTAGTACAGACTCGACTTCGAGCACAAACACCACAGACACAACCTTTAGCAAAGAAAGCTATAACATCTCTCCCATCTCAACCTACTCCGATCAATGGGCAAGTGCACCAGTATTTGACTCGGAGTTGAACTCATCAGAGAATGCTCTTGTAAGCCCAGGAGGCCTCCTCAGGACGAACTCGTTCGCCATATCTCGCAATAAGGCACCCGCGGCCAAGGGTTGGGGCTCGTTAGACGAAAAGGCAGACTCGTCCTATGACTCCCACCCGCTCAAGTTCCCCACAGACTTCCCAGCATTGGGTGCCTTGCCTTCTGGCAATACCTTTCACGACCCTCTCGCCCTTGACCAGCCCGTCTTTACTCTGAATGACTCTTCGCTTCCCACCGACTTCGATCTTCAGTCGAACCTCGCCCTTACCAACAATAATGCGGTTATGCCACCACAAATGACTCCCACTCTACCACAACCAACCGTCAGCTCAAACCACAACCCTCGATCTCTCATTGGCACAATATGGCACACTCTCAAGTTGCACGTCGCCGACTCTCTGGGCAAACTCGACCACATTAACAAGAATGCTCTTGTGACACAACTCAGAGATTTACCTGCCTATACGATAGCTGCTCTTGGACTCGCAACTCTCGTCGATATTATCGAAGGCCGCCAGCCTAGTATTCCCATTAACATTCTCTGTTTCGTTCATCTGGGCTATTGCTTCTCCCTCATTGTTCATGAGCAAGATGCTGCCAACCAATCAGCCGAACTCTTTGCACAAGCCATGTCGTACAGCACTTTGTTATCACGGGAAGATTGTCGACTGTATATACAGGTTGTCAAAACCCTCTGGAAGCCCGCTGCGATGACTGACGCGGATGTGGTCAACATCGTACGAGCTAAGACGTCCTCCTCAATGCCCTGTTCGTCAAGTTCCAAGGGGAAAGAACGCGAAATTCCAACTATGTGCGAGTCTGATGCCGACTTACTGGTATTTGTTGCAAAATACTTTTTGGATCAACTAGAGCTTGCTACCTTGCATGTCGTTGATGACGCGGTCATCCATGGCTCTGAACTCTACACGGAGCATTTCACGATGGAAATGCATATGGATTCAGACCAAGCAGCTACGGCAAATTTCATTCTCAAAGATAGCTTTCATTACTATACAAGATGCGTACCTTTTGCAACAAGCTTGAGCAGCCTTGTACAGCGCGTCAACTCCGAGTTTATATCGGCCCGACGCTTGGAACTTGAACTGATGGAGATTGGAAAGGTGAGTCGAAACCCCCGGTAAGTTTATAGAAGGCTAAACAATTTTGATCCAGATGTCCTTGCCCCCAAACATCTACCTTGGCGGCTATGTACGCCATGTACGAGAGCAGATGGAACCTCTGTATCTCAAATTTGCCGCAGGAAGGAACCTTCGGGCTACATATTACCGTCACGGCATCGAACTCATGAAGACGATAATGGCACCGCCCTTACCAATGGCAGATGTTCAGCAAATGCAAAACAACGGATTACCGGATAACATGATGCAGTATCCGTTTGATCAAGACCTCGAGTTCTTTAACGACTCGACCGCACCAGAATCCTTCGACTTTGACGACTCTATTCCCTTTGAGCCCGAGCAGCCTCTCGAGTATCCTAATTTGTCCGATGCTATCGATGTCGGCACGCTGAACCTTCAACCGCTTCCCACACCTGCACCCACCAGCTCGGTTCAGGCGACACCAGCAGCAACAAACTCACCACCTATGCCTGCGCCGGCTGAAACCTCGACTTCGACGGCCAAGATCAAATCGGATGTCGGCTGTACGTTGTGCAGCTACACTCCCAAGGGCGACCCTCGATGGTTCAATTGCAGTCTGTCCAAGCACATGAGGCTGCAGCACTCAACGAAACCTCCAACAATCTATCGTTGCCAATACCCTGGTTGTACAAGCCAGTACAAGAACAGGCCAGACAATTTGCGGCAGCATCAGATCGAGAAGGGCCATTTCACAGATGGTCAGGATGCTGGAAAGCGATCGAACAAAAGGAGGAAAGTTCAATGATAATGCAACATCGTGCAGTTTGAATGCCTAAGTTACATACTCCAGCAGATACGAGCACGAACTGGCCTTCATGCCTTTTTTTTTGTTCCTCCTAACCCTCCTTCTTACCAATTAAAGACGAAACGAATACGGCGTTTGGGTTGGCTAATAATACTAGAGTGCTTGTTTTTGAAAATATACCAACATGGGGTACGGTAATACGATGGAGCCTATCAACAACAATGTATCTTTGGCTCCGTCAGGATTGAATATACAGAAATCCACTCATTAGTATGGATAACTTACAAACTTTTGTGTGAAGTTGGGGAAATATCTCGGAAGGTCTTTGGCTTTCCAAGTAGTTGGCTAGTATGTAGTAGTTTCGTTTGCTTGATATAAAAGAACCGTAGGCAGGACTCTTTGCATACATCGGAAAATCATAATTTTGACTTTCCCGCGCTTACCTCCCGATGCGATGGATGTCAAGTTAGAGCCAGTTAAGTACCGTAATCGAATTGAGCAACGATATTCCTAAACATGGTTCGCCATGGCTGAATTAAGGCCCGACACGTCAACGATTGACGTATTGGTCCCGTTTTTGAATAGACGCGGTCTGAACTGGAACGGAGCCCTGGGTAGCAAAAGTTTCTTGCCGCACGGAAGCCATTGGTTGGGTACTAAGATAGGATTGGAGAAGATGATACATGTGATGTGGCTAGTGAAACAATACTCACAGAGAAAATGGTTTGAAATTTGACATGATAGCTGTGATGGTTGATGTTAACAATAGATGATAGCATTGCCGTCTCTATTTGGACGAGGCATACACTTTTAATAATCTAGATGAAAAGATGACAACGGCGCCGTTGCACACGAATTGGAGTGTATATTCCTCATCCAAGGGTAAATACAAGGATAACGTGAAGATTGTGAGCGTTTATCGTTGAATAGATAAACTCTAATATTGTCTCTCTTCAATGATTCTAGGCCCCATCACACATCAACGGCCACCCCCTGAATTGCATTGACAGACCGAGTCTTTATTAACTTTTGAGACAGACCTGAATTTAATGATCGAGATTGGTAATCAGAGTAATGGAATTGGTGAGACTTGACTACATATAAAAACCAGACTGAAGTAATAGCCTGATTCTTTATTCTTGGGTACCTACCTACCCTATTCTCCTTCCGACAAGCTTGCTTCTGTTGTCCTTGAAGGCGCTAGATCTATGGCACAGTGGATAAACAGGATCACCGATATCCCTTATCAGAATACCACGAGACTCCAAATGCCACAATCAGGAAAGGAACACAACTTAATAAGTGGCAGTGTCTCGATGTTAGGTATTTCTACTCGCCCGATAATGATCGATACAGGGGCTAGAAGCCTAGCGCCACGCCGCAGAGATCGCCCCCACAGTAGAGACGTGACGGGAAACATTTGACAGCCCCAGATTGAAGAAACATACACCTTACCCAATTTGGACCAGCCTGCTCCTTCCACTGACACTGACACTGCCACTGCCACTGCCACTCCCTCCCTTCTAGCCCGCCGCCTTCCTATTCAATTCCAATTCCCATTCCCCTCCCTCACTCCTGCCTTTGCAACCGCAGCTCATACCCATCGGTGACTCGATTTTTGACCGTCTTCCCGTTTACAAGTGCTCGTGCTCACTTAAAACCGTCCTAAACAACAAGCACAGACACGGACAGTGTAGTACAGTACACTGCGATACAGTGCTGTAGCTCGTGATAGAAGAGGCGTCGGGTGTCTGTCCTTTTTGTTCTACTGCACTGCACTGCACCCATTCGGCTCTTTTCTTGTTCTCGCCCTCCCACTTCTTTTTCATCTTTTTTTCCCCTGCTCTCAATCTCTCATCGCACCTCCCCTCTCACTCAGTCCAGTCACTCACGCACGTCTGTCCCCTCGCCTTCCACCCGGGATCTTGTTTCCCCTTCGTC
>JAAVUD010000071.1:0-194256 GCA_014898915.1 Fusarium chlamydosporum | reverse complement strand
GGGGGAGGGGGAGATGACTCACACACCGTGAGCACACCATAATCAGTGAACCACGCGATCCGGGATTTCACGGCCTTGGTTAGACCTGTCCTGGTAGTCCCGATAAAAGAAGGTTTTTGAAAAGGTATGCGTGACTGTGCATATGGTTCGGTTATGCACCATCACACAATTCTATCTCGAATTGAAGAAATGCTGGTTATACAATGTGGCAAAGATCGTGCCTGAGATAGCTTCAGTCTCGTGTCTCGAGCTTGTTTGCTCGACTTCGATCATGGCGTATCACGTAGTCACGGTATTCGCTTCAGTTGCGTGTAAAATAGTCAGCGTAAACGAAAACGGTCAAGTGTTCCAGCATAATGCTTTGTTTTTTTGATTTGGTGCTTGTCTTGTTTTGCTCGTGCATCTTTTTCCTATCCGAAAATTGGTTCCATAAGGGATCGGAAACGACTGCAACGAGTCCACTATCGCGAGGACTGTTTCAAGCTAGCTATTAGATTTCGCCATAGCGTCATCGCTCTCCTCAATTCAGCTCATTCTTGGGACTCCCTCTGCTCGAGTCCGCGTCCGAAATCGACTGGTTTGTTTGCCATCGAAGTTCCCAGAGTCTGTTGTTGACGAGGTCGAGTGGATTCAAGCTTTGGCTGTGTTTGAAAGACACCATGTGGCGCTTTGATTGTCTTGATTGCAGAAAGGGCAGATTGAACTCCATTTGATGCAAACCCCAAATTCCTCGCAGATGTAAAGTTCGACGCCGGGTTGTCGTCCTTCCACGGCGTTTGCTTGCTCGGTTTTGATAGCAAATCAAACCTATTACTCCCCTTATACTATCTGTTTCTCCTGGTCACCGCGCCTGGCTTCTTGCATCGTCGCTCATCCCTACTGGAGACAGCTGCGACTAAAAAAGCAAACAACGCTTTATAAAAGCACCATGTACAAGTAAAACAAAAATGCAGCGACGTCCTAGTCATACAAAATTTGTAGTCATCATCTTTCCGCATCCCCTAACAAAAAAGACGTTCGCCGCCATCTCCCTTTCCCTTGTCCGATCCTAGAGATGCATGCAAATGAACACGCTTTTCGGCCCAGTCTTGGAGCATCAGCAAAGTACCTTCCAGGCGTATTGCCGAAAAACCAAGATCTGTGGTATCAAAGGCCTTTTAGCACAAGACTCCTTGCTTGCCAGCAACCCAGTTCAATAGTTGACATAGAAAATGTTATTGATTCGACATTAATTCTTCACATTGTAGTAATAGGATGTAGCTTGTCGGTAGTCGACGGGGTATCAAGTTGGTGAAGGCGATTAACGTGACCAACGAGGTGTAATGGGTTTAGTTCAAGATACTCTCCCACACACCAGGTCCCCGAATGCCGAGGGCAGGATGAACAGACGAAAATTCGTAGCCCTGTGCCGCTTCAGCGGAACAGCAGACTCGCTTGCCAGTACCGGGCAGGCTGGGTCGAACGGGGACCTGGAGGTTCGACTCAGAGGTGATACCTCGAGTGCGAACTAACGTATCAGGCCAGGTAGGTCGCTGAGTAGAGTAGCGACCACCAAGCATCTCGCGAACATTCTCCTGCAGACAGTTGTCCATGGAAGCAGTTCGGCTTCGCTTTGTGCCACTTCTAGGGGCTGCGGCGCTGTAGTTCTGAAGCTCCTGCAGAGCGCGAGCGGCATCAGAATCACGAGCCATATCCTCAAGCTCCTGCTGTCTTCTTGCCAATGGGGTATCCAACGACAGGTCTCCGAGCTTACCAACCGGGCCGGTGAAAGCTTCAGGAGACGACGTGTAGCAGTGCACATCGTAGTCCTCGGGAACCGAAGAAACGGTCGGCTTCTGGCTCAGTCTCTCATTACAAAGCTTCTGCGCTCGGAATCGCGACGGAACACCCAGCCTGGAGGGGCCGAGGGTCGCGCTAGCAAGCGTTGAAGCGGAAGAAATAGAGGATGAGCGCGAGGAGCGCGAAGTATCCGAAATCATCGACTCGGGTGAGGAGGCTGTTGAGACTGAGTTGGCAAGAGAGGATCGACGGACAGGGCAAAGGTTTTGAGGTGACGAGGTCATAGAAGGAAGACGATCAAGATACTGAGCGGTAGCCATGTTGCTAGCCTGTGCCATAGCCATACCCATGGAACCTTTGCTGAGCATGTAGGAAGCGGCACTCGCAGCAGGAGTGCAGAGTCCACTGCTCTGAGGAGTAAGTCGGGGAGTTGGCAGCTTTCCCAAAGCGGGAGCCAGGCGACCAGGAGTGTATCCTGTATGCGCAGGCTCCATTACCATGGGGGTGTTGTACGACTTAGGGGTAGGGGTAGCCTCAGCTGATTCGTAACCAGTTGTAAGCTGAGATTCTTGGGGTAGGTTGAGAATGCTGCGAGGAGACAATGCGCAAAGGTCACTTGATCTAGGCATGGCAGGAGCAGCAGGGATCAACATCGAGAGGTTGGTGAGCTCAGGGTTAAGACCCAGGATAATTCGCTTCCAGTCCAAGACCTGCTGAGACACAGTCTGGGAGACTCCTCCAGGAGAAGATGGACCAGAAGGAGGTGGTGTATACTTGAGAACGATATCAGTCCATCGCTGGAAGACCTCATCGGCGATGTGCATCTTCCAGTTGACAGCGAGCAGGAAAGCAATTTCGTTCTGGTTGATCTCCTCAGTTCTGAGCCCTGAGATCTTGCTCCAAGCGCGAGCAGAATAGTTTCGGTCCTGAAGGTACTTGGAAGCAAGGATCAATGCAGCAAGAAACATGCGACGACCACATTGGAGTGCACGGTCAGCATGTCGATCCACTGGCTGCTCCATGGTGAAGTTATGTTTGGGCACATGAGGCTTGATAAGAATCAAGTAATACAGAGCAACTTGCAGAGTGGAGTAGCTGGTGCGCGAACGGCGCAAGGTCTCCTGGATGAAGTTTCGCAACGGCAAAACGGGGTTGTCCGAGGAAACATTTCGACAGGCGACAGATGACAGAGGCCAGATGGCTTCAACGATCTGCGTCGACGAATCTAAAGGGGTGAGCGTTAAACTAGTGAAAGGGAAAACGGGATCCTGTCACAACATACCGACAAGGCTATCGACAAAGTTGACTTTTCGTTCGGACTGTCGGACCAGGGCAGGAGGGCACGCAGCGCGAGCACCCGAAGTTCTCCGAGGATTTTGGCGCAGCTCGGCAGGGAGCGTCTCCGTCTGGGTCTTGTGTGCGCGACGTCGAAAACTTAGAGCGTTTTCAGCGACGGCAGCCTTTCTCGAAAAGTAAGAGTCGCAAGAATCCGAGTCGGAAGAATGGGCGGAAATAGAGGTATCGTCGGAGGTCTGTGAGGTGGTGTCGGACCAAACAGAAGAAAGAGAGCTTGAGGCGGAAGAAGCTATAGATGTGTTGTAGGGAGCATATCGGGTGGTGTGAATAGAGGCGGGCGAAATGGTCGCGTCGCACTTCATTTTGGGTGGTAGTTGTAATAGGCCTGAACAGTATATTCAAGCCGGGGGGGTTATTCAGTCGCCGTCAACGGCTAAGTCAACCAATCAAATCGTGGTTTACCGGTAATAGTTCGCGAGGTCAAATCGAGTTGCTATACTTCGTAACAGCGTATAAGTGCTGTCTCAAAGTAAATCCGTAGGTGTGATTACAAGGGGCGCCTAGACAAAGAAGCCGAGAAGCGACTTAGAAACACAAGCGATGAGACCGGAAGACGAAGCGGAGACGACGACAGAAATAAGATTTGTTTTTTCAACAGGCATTGCGACAATGCTTCAAATCTCGAAAGTGAGGTTGGAAGCGAATGGTAGTCCTAGAACAAGGCTACCATCGGAGCGGGTGGGCGGATAATAAAAAGATGGAGTTCGGGGGTCGGAAGTCGGAAGTCGAGATCGAGAATTAAAGACGGGGGTCAAGCCGGTGTTGTTTTGTCGAGTTGATTGATATGCAAGGTACAACGTTTGGCGAGATTTAAAGGTGTGGCTGAAAGGTGATGAGATGACCTGGAGGTGGTGATGGAAGGGTTTATTAGATGGCCGAAAGAGGGTGACTCTTGTTTAAAGTGGCCTAAGGGGCGAGGCGTGAGGCGTTGTAGTGGTGAGTGACAGCCTGGCGTGGTGGGATGTGACTCTTCTCGTTTTGCACGGTGGCGAGCCCGAGCAAAGTCGGCGGGGGCGTGTGGCAGGTGGCAGCCAACTGGCGATCTCGGAGAGAGCGTGAGAGAGTGTGTGCGCGGCGGTAGCCTGTGCCTGATTTGGTGGGATTGCAATGCGAGGCAAGGCAAGGATGACTAACAACCAGTTCGTCACAGGCACGCACACAGTGAGTGAGTGAGTGTGGCGAAGGAGCTGATAGCGGACTGTAGCCTAGACTGACTGGCAGGGGAACAGTGACAATGAAAGTATACAGGTAAGGTGTGTGGTAGTAGGTACAGTAACAGTGACAGAAATAGAATTTGAGTAAAGTAAAAGTGTAATAGATAGATTGAAGAAACGTGAAGGATTGAATCAGACAGTAAGGAGATGGGTAATGATGATGGTGATGATGGAGGATGAGTATACAGCGAAGTCCGGAGACTGACTGACACTGGTTGACTGACACACGAAGAGTCACTCAAGTAGAAAGGACAGGACACTTCTCCGTCAAGTCACCTCACTCAGAAGGCGATCGTTCTGGGTCAGGGCCAAGGACAGACGGGCAAAGGCCGGGGGGGAGGCAAGGTTGGTACCTTCGGGCTTGGGCTCGGCTCGGCTTGGCTGGGCTGGACTGGGCTGGACTGGACCCAGGCAGTGCTGAATTCGTGGGAGAGTTCAAACTGTGACTCTTTGCACCGTCAGGCGGCAAAGAGAATGAGTCTGTTTTTGGACTGAGAAAAAAATCCGCAAGGTGCAAGTGAATGCCGCTGCGGCCTGACTGAGGGTCGTCGTTTGTTGGTTGATTTGATGAAGTGGTTTTTTTTTTGTTCTGGGGGGGGATATTACCAAGGTGAAAACAACAAAGTTCAATGAATTCAAGACAAGACGCCGTGGAGAGTGGAGATGTACACGATCCAGAGCAGACTTCAGAGAGTCGCTTGGGACGGATTTAAAGGACGAAATCGAACATGTTGGCGACGCTGTCTGTTCGATGGGGGGAGGGGGAAAAGGCGGGAGATGGCAGCGGCGGGCTATGGCATAGTTTTGAATGCCTGGGACAGTGACAGCGTGAGCAAGACCAGGAGGAGAGACGAGTTGAACGTCGGTACCTACGGCGCGCTGCAAAGAGTGCACAGCGCGCGAGGTACAGTACGTGAGGACAGTTGGTTCGAGCTTAGTTGGCACTGTAAGACTGAACCCTTGTAAGAGGCCCAACCAGTCATTGAACCGCTGAATCTCGCGCTGTCGTCTTCCACTGGACCACGAGCAGCCCCTCTTTTACAGCTCCGTGCGTACCGTGTCTAGATCGCGAAGTCTGTACATTGTTGCGGCCTTCCTCGATGGGCCTTGAAGCGTGTCTGCCTTTTGGCATGTCCCTATTGGTTCTCCAATCTCGAAAAGCGCGTGTTTCTTCTTCTGACCCCCTCCACCTCCACCCTTTCCAGGCCGCCTCCACCTCCACCTTTCTTGACCTTCCACTTCCCGGACCTGTTTAAGGTATCTTGCAAGGCCTCAAGGCATCCACGAATCTAGTACAGTATGTTTCCCTGGCATCCAAGAGTCACTTGCTGTGTTGTGTTGTGCTGTGATATGCTTTGCTGTTCCGTTCTGTGCTGTACAGTGAGGGAGATGGATAAGGTTGAATTACGATATGCGTGATTAACGCATCGCCTCGATAGCTATGGATTCTGAGTCACTCTGTGAAAGCCTGACGATATGTCTACTACGTTCCTTGTCAAATATACTATGCCCCCGATTGTATTCATGCTGGGCGTACATCGTGAATGAAACTGGTCAATAATCGACGATGACCAGATAATAACACCTGGCCATGTATGTATCGTCGACTCACCTCATCTCTGAACACTTCACTTGGCTGGCTGGTCGTTCGCTGGCTACTGGCTACTGATCCTTTTTAGCACACCAACCCAGACTGGCCTGGGTTCGTGCATCTCGCGTATCCCTGCCGTCCCGGCCACCCTGGTCACCCTCCCAACCCTTTCTGGCTTCACTGAGTTGTCTGGTCTCGAAATGAAGCCGCCCTCGTTTTAGGTTCTCATCATCATCTCCTCCTTGCTTCAGCAGGCAACTACGTGCTTCACGGCTTCCCCTGACTTGCGCATAATGACTGATGCCGTTGGTTTGGGACCTGTGTGCGGGATCTAACACAAGATACCTAATGCAGATCATGTATATCTATCTTTAAGCGACCCTAACAGCACTAATCATGTTCTTGGAATAAGTCAGTAACCACTGAAACCCATGGGATTCCGGAATACCAGAGAAGAAGTCTTCCACTGGTGCTATTCTCTAGACTTGACCTTTTTGGGGTCAGCATGGCCCTCCAAACCTTGGCTGCTGATGTATGATGACTCTCTCTTCCTCAGCTTTCAATAGCGTAGTGTGCTTGCTTCTCCACCTCCACCTTCTCCGCCATTGTTTCTTGAACTTTTAGACCTGATATCTTCCTGATAACTTGACGACTGAGCAGAAGAGGAAGTTCTCCCGTATCATCCTGTATTGATTGCGTATCTGATCGTCAGGTCTTACTGACTCTGCCTCGTTTCAGCAGTTCGAAACCTCACTGCCACTTCCCTTACCTCAATAGCTACCGACGCACTTTGTACCACCATGAGTATCGAATGATCCATCCAATGATGAGACGGCTACTTTACACTAATATCTGATCATCCAATGACCTTGAGTTTTGTGGGTATGATGAGATAGCTTTGGGGGTCCGAATTTGTCTCTGAAACTCAACCACGCTGCCCATACACAGTGACTCGCTCAACCTCTACAAGCAGTCAAGCCAAAGTCAGTGCAAAAGACTTAACACCGGCGGCATTGAAGAGAGAGAAAAAATGGCTCAGGCCACCAGTTCTCAGAGCAGACCTTTACCTGAGTATTTTGTGCACTTGTGCTGATGCAAAACTCTAAGCCGCAACACCTTGTTCCAGATTCCGAGGCATTTTACGAAAAGCTTGTAATAAGTCAATACCTATCAGATGCATCTGCAATGTCCGATACCGCCCGTGGTGTGGTTCTTGCTCACAAGCCATTTAACAAGCTGTTGGTGCATTTATTCAACACACAGTTCTGAGAGATCTCGCCATTTCTCCCTAAAGTGTTGTTAATCTAATGCCCACGGGGAGCCCGGCCGTCCCACAATGACCTCACTGAAATTGAACGGATCCGATACAGCCCGTCTAATAAACAGATAAACCATAGTACATGTATCACGAATATATTGAGTTGCCGCATTAGCACTCAGTTGCATGTTTTATGCTTTTCAGAACTTGTTGAGTAGACATGGTTGCTCTGAACAACATGGCCCGTGATTGATATTGAGAGATTAGAGTCTGTTCTGGTTGACCGAGAGGTTCTTGTAAGAACGCGAGGCCCATCGTCTTGTATTTGTTTACTTTTCGAACATAATACCATGTATCTCCTTACTTGACTTCCACGAGTTGATTCGAGCTACCAGTCCTAAGTATCTTGAACTCCTTAGTAATATCGTTTGGTCCAGCCATGAGACCTATGGCTTAAGAAACCTCGACCATCGAGAACACATGCTTTCTGATTACAATCCTCTCATCACAGTGTATCACATTAATCATTCTCGTTGCACCAGTGCGACGACCAACACTCCCTCTCCGGGGCCATATCATGAGAATTGCATTGCGGGCGCCATCATGACACTGGGTTCCACTGCGCTTATACGCACTGCTTCTCCCAGGTTGTGCATGATGAACGAGTACTCATTATTCTTTGGGTACACTCTGTCTCTTTCACCTTTGTCCTCTATGCTATAGGCATCTACATCTGATGGATAGTGAAACATGAGTGCTTTCTTCATCACGCGTCTCAATTTCATAAACATGATAAACGTTCCTTCCTCTGGCTCGTGCGCCCACCATTGTGTGGCGGCGCTACCAGTCTCCAACCCCTTAACAGAGTCTAATCTCCTTGTGCTTGACGAAAAGTCCTTGTCACTAAGCTGCACGTACCGGTCTCTATGGCTCGCCGCACCAGTCCCCGCTAGCATGTTGTGCTGTTCATCTCATTACGCATTGTCCAAGTTGTACAAATCATTACCTCAGCAGTATCCATCTCGGCTCAGATATGGGGCCCCGTGCAGTGGGCGGACCCTTAACAGAGCTGAGAGCATAGGGACTTTGTATGTTCACTCATGGATACTGTTCCCTGGTAACCTGCCTGTTCATGCGCTTGTCTGTGGTGCATCATAGGTTTCTGTTGCTCTGGCTACCCGGAAACACCGCGAAACTGTGCTCTTCCAAGCAGAAAAGGTCCGTACTGATGGCGATACATCTTTGGTCGACGTTATTTGTGCGTTGACAGTGTTACGCTCCATAACCGAAACCCCGCTTGAGAGCGTGTACTCTGGTTGGTTCATGCAATGGCTAGTTGTGTGAGTCAGTGATAGTGGTTTTTCCACCTAGACACTTGCGTGCAAGCAAGGCTTGAGAGTTCAAGTTCAACTGCAACAAGGTGTTATGTCATGGATCAAAGGCTGCCTCCGTACTGGGGTGACGAGTAGCCAAAGTAACACATATCCATGGTGAGTATTGTTTGTAAAGCAGGGCATTGCTGAGTACCGCCGTCTATATGTTGTAGACAGTTGAGTCACGGTCCAGTTCAATTTTCCCATCCTACCCTGGACAACAATAGTTGCCGCATTAGTTCGTACACTGCTTAGGTTTTTCGGTAGGTGGTATTCAGATACTGAAGTGGATAGTCAGATAGTTTCTCTGCTAGCAATTTGCTCCACAGCCAAACCATAGTAGTATGTCATGTGTTTTCTATTCTTGTGTAGGGCGAAGTTGTTTACGTTGCACTGCCCGCCTGGACCTCAGCTACGTTTGAATGGCTGAGCACAGAGTTCGCTATGACGCACCACACAGAGAAACTCCTCACGGGACCTCGAGGGTTCCGTAAAACCCACGATAACTGTCAGTCATTCACTGTCGAACCCAAGTGCGTTGTCACTCACGAGTTGAATCTGGATCCATTATGTTCGAGCCTTACTCGAACTTCCGGTGAACCCTTTGCCAAGCTGCCTCCACATTCCGGACCCCGGCCGGCCGCTTCGGGGCCCCGACCGCCTTCTTAAAGGTTTCATACCATATGCGGTATGAGGTTACGATTAGTTATTGGTGCTTTGTGAAATGCTCCAGTACATACGGCTTACGTATCTGAAGTTGTCAGAGCATAGTGTAGTAGTCCGTAGACGACCATCTAAATCTGCGGATATCTTATCTGAGATGGCCTTCCGGGTTCCAAAGTCCCATCCGGATGGATCCCTACCCTGGCTCCATGCCTCTTCACCGTCAGATCTCAAGACAGCTGCACACGCTCGAAAACGTGGTTGCCTAGCCCTGTTCATCACGCCTTACGCATGCATGGTTTCCTGGCTTCATCCTATCTCTTCCACATGGCCACATTAAGCAGGCCCCAAATCATTATTGATCCGACCCTGCCTTGTTGCTTAGTCGAGGTTGTCAAGACAATCGTCATAACCGTGCTGAATCGTGAATATCAAGCAGAACCTTGTCAGATTAGGCACTGTTCGAGAAGCGATGGGGAACGCGATTATACTGAGACTAAGCCAAAAGACGTCAGGAGCCACAAGCCGATATCGCTTTTCCAAATAATTCGTGAAGCAGGACTTTGACTTTTAGGTAGCTCTGTATGGTAAAAGGCAAACAAGGCCTCGTAGAAACATATCGAATTTTCTCTGATAGCGCAAGGCTTGAGAGGCGGGGGATGTTCATTACCCTGACAGGCAGCTCCAGCTGTTGATCAGGTGGAGAAGCTTATACCAGGAAATGATCGTGAAAGAGTAAAGCTGGCTACAGAGGCAATAACTAGAATATTCTAGCTACCGTGATCTCCCCCAAGCGGATAGTGACAGAGTTACGAAGGTCGCTGTTTGTCTGTTTCGTATTGGTCTACACTGCTGAGGCAAGGACACGTGCCGTGATACAGTCGTCGTGGCTGAAGTAGCTGTAGAAAGCCTCGACCACTCCAAAAAGGAATCCAACCAAGTTTACCTTTGACCACAGCCCTTGGTTCATTCACGACCAGGAATCGCTGATCCTGTGTCACATCATCCCGCTCATCGCACGATTCGACACGAGCGAATCCATTTAGGCAATTCCACAAACACCCATAATCACTATACAGGCTTACGCCGGATGTCTCAAGCCAGGCACCCACTGACCTTGGAATATCCCGGGCAGCATAAGCACTTGTGACACAGAAGGTTGACTCCATGCCAGGAACACACCACCAAAAACGCACACTGTTAATTCGCCTGTCATCCGTGCTGACGAGAGGGATCGTATCTCAGACGACAGGAAGAATTTTCCGAACCTGGCTTACTCGTATGACATACAGGCTAACTTGTATCGCGACAAAGAAAGACTTCACTCAACCGGCTCAGCCGTGAATGACACCAGTTAGTCAAATAACACGGTTGGTGAATGGTGGGTGACGCATAGTCACAGATGTTGTTCGCTCACATTTTGTGAGCGACAAGACTCGGGAGCTTACAGATACATCACATACTTGTTAAACAGTGAACGAAACAGGCTGACTGGAGCCTGTCGGAGTGTAGTACGAATCCATTGAAAACATAGGCAATACATGTGACCAAGACTAAAACGTTTGCAACTTTTGCCCTTCGCTGACTTAATATCTCAATTCCAATTTCCCAGCTTGTTAATATCGGCCCGCAGCAGCGAAAGAAGTTGGCTCTTGTCGCGGTAATACCCACCGCAGCGTTGTCAGACACTTTAGGAAGCCATGTAAGTGCTGGCGTCAACACCCTCCTTGGGGAACTCACTACAGAGTATTAGTCAAAGATACGGTAAAGCAAACACAAGTTAACTTACGGAAGAGCGACCTCGAATCGCTTCTCAATCTCCTTGAGCACCTCCTGGTCTTGGTCGGTGCTGACGAAAGAGATAGCCAAACCCTTGGTACCGAAACGTCCAGCACGACCCACACGGTGCAGGTAGGAGCTGGCATCGTTGGACAGATCGTAGTTGATTGCCAGGTTGATACGCTCGATATCGATACCTCGTCCGAAAACATCGGTGGCAACGCAGATTCTCTTCTTGAACTCCTTGAATTCCTTGTAACGACGGATACTGTGTGATGTTAGATATTATTTGACGTAAGCCAGCTTGATGTCAACTTACCGTTCTTCCTGACTAACACCAGAGTGAACGGCGATCGAGGGGAAGTTGCACTCGCGGAGGAGCTTGTCAAGCTCCGTAGCGCGGACAGTGCTGCGCACGAAGATGATGACCTGGTTGAACTGAAGGTCATCCAAGAGCTCGTTGAGCTTGCGGTTCTTTTCCTTCTCTTCCAGCTTGATGTAGTACTGCTGGAGACCGTGAAGTGTGAGCTTGGTGTCCTCGTCGACGTAGTGCTCAGTAGGGTTCTGCATGAACTTTCGGCAGATAGGCTTGACTTCCTCAGAAAGAGTGGCTGAGAACATCATAACCTGCTTCTGCTGGGGAGTGGCACGGAAAACGTCCTGCACATCAGTACGCATATCTGGCTAGTTAGTTTTTGTAGCTTTCAAGAACTCAGGAAGCGGAACTCACCGGGCTGGTCAAGCATCTTGTCACACTCATCGAGCACAAAGATGCGAACGCTGCCGAGGCGCAGAGCCTTGTCACGGACGAGAGCCTTGAGACGACCGGGAGTACCGACAATGATGTGAGGGCAGGTCTCCTTGTTCTTGAGGGTCTCCATGTCGGTCTTGATAGGAGTACCACCATAGAAGACACCGGTCTTGATGTCGGGCATGTACTTGCTGAAACGGTTGTACTCATCTCGGATCTGATAGGCCAACTCACGAGTGTGGCACATAACAACCACAGAGACCTCTCCGTTCACGGGCTCGACTTGCTGGAGGGTAGCGAGAACGAAGACAGCAGTCTTTCCCAGACCGGACTTGGCCTGGCAGATAATGTCACCACCAAGGAGCGCCTGGGGGATACAGGTTTGTTGGACTGTCGATCGAATCGATGTTAGAGTGGGTTTCTAAGAAGCAACGAACGACGGGTGTAATGTCAAGTGTCCGTCCATCGTCGCAGCTTAGCCATAATGAATTCTCGCACATTCCACCAATCGGTGGTACAGAAGGGCGTGATAGTAACCCGAAGGTCAACATCTGAAAGCCGGATGGTCGCGCAAGCAACCATGGCAATGGAGCACCAAGAGCTCATGGATGTTCTTTAAAGTTTTCCTCGTTTCGCTCTTGTCTTTTCCAGAAAGTCCGTTGGCAACAACGAATGATGTCTTATCCGCTTCAGCGCGATAATTCTGACACCAAAGTTGTGGTTTCGCGGCGAGCCACGTCTCTCAACCATGGGCTTATTCCGCCCGGATGCTCGGACCATTTCAAAACTATCCTGAACCACCTCTGACGACGACGATAACGATTGCGGAAAAGATTTGGCCATTTGTTCTTGCTTGCGAGATGGACGGACGCTTGAAGGAAGGGGATATGATGACTTAGGGTATTAGAATATCAGGACTGACCCTCCGATGGATGCTCGAAACCGCAGTCGGCGATGGCGCGAAGCAACTCAGCCTTCAGGAGGAAATCGCGGAAACCGGTCGAATGGATACCGACGTAGCTGCCCTTCTTGTCGACATTGTTGCCGGCGGCGAGCTCGCCCTTCTTGCCGTTCGAGGTAGTCGCGGCGGTCTCGTTGCCGCCAATCTCCTCGTCGGAGTAATCAATGAGATCTTCCTCGTGAGACATGCTGATTGTGATTCACGAGCTGTTAGATGGCTGGTGTGGGAGCTGTCGCGAAAGCTGTTCTCTGCAACGGAGCTGCGATGACGAGTCTGACGCGATCACGTTTGGGTCGCGTTGCGGTAGAAAGTCGAGTGTGACGTGAGTGTGCCACTGAATTAGAAAAACGATGAATGGAGCAGATTGGAGATGGTGGAGGAAAAAGATGAATCGAACTAGTCTCGTTCCAAGGATGACTTGAAAGAGTCTTTGTTGAGGCTGAGAAGGGAGGTGCTTGGAACAGGTAGGAGCAGTGCAAGGCCGCTGCTGGCTAAGAGGACCGTGCATCTGTCATCACGTGACAGAGGCCAATACAGTGTTAAGGTTCACAAGATGCACTGGCGGCTCCTGACCATCGCGAAACTTTTGCTCAGAACAAACTTGAAGTATATACCCAGACTCAACAAAATATCTGAAACTGTCGTAGTTTCAATGGCAAAATTCAAAGAGAACAAGAGCGTTCAAAACCGTATTATTTATTCTAGAGCTTCATATCTCTATCAAGCAGCTTCATACCTTGCTAAGCAGCAATCCCTAGCTGGACAAGATGGCCTATCAAAATTCTCAACCACAGGCCAAGAGCACAGTGCTTCTGCGTCAATGAAGAACGAACAAAAAGCATTGCAGAATATGTCTCGTCAAGCCGTGGCAGACTTACGGGCCGTGACACAGAAAGCACAAATACGACAAAGCCCAGCTATGAAACAAACTATATGCAAGTTTTGCGACACTCTGCAGGTTGAGGGTGATACCTGCACATCAACAGTGGAAAATGCTAGCAAAAGAGGCAGAAAACCATGGGCTGACGTCCTGACTATCAAGTGCAAAACATGCGGCAATGTCAAGAGATACCCTGTCAGTGCACCGAGACAAAAGCGGAAAACGCTGCGCGGGCTGGATCGTCAAGAAGGTACAGAAGGAAACAGCAATGAGACCAGGGGTTACCAGTCTACAACGCAGACGACACCGAATGAGACTCCAGACCAGACACCTGGCCAAACGCCGGGCCAGACTCCAGGGCTTTGAACAGGAAGCAATAGAGACCCAGAATTTCTAATCCAACAACCTGCAGCGTTGTTCAACAATGCCCGCTCAACTTCTAAGTCCGACCCAGCACTGAAAGGACTGTACCATTGCGAAGTGCGTGACCTGCAAGATTGCTGGCTATACTCAGTGTGATGGAGAGAATTTATTGCTCCATATGCTTCTCGCACTGGACTCATATTTATCAGAGGAACAATCTCAACACTCTTGGAAGCACTGTAACATTGGGATCAAATTTGGAGTATCCTGATATGCTGCGAGATATCAGGGCATAGTCTTTCGCACACAACACTTGTATTGGCTCTCATGTCAATGAACTTATAGCTTAAGTCGTTGTAGGTGAGAACTCATTTGGAAGACCTGGGGCTGCCAACAGAATACAGCTCCCGTCTTATCTTCTCATCTTTCCATTAAAAAAAATAAAATGATACCCGTCTCTGACTATTATTCGAGGCATTATTTTCCAGGCTGTCCAGCTTCCATGACACTCTCTTCTCCTAGCACTTTACTTGCTGCCATGAACCTGCCTCTTGTAAGCTACTACATTCCTCTAAATTCATCGAAGCTTTTGGCAGTAACACTTACAGTCCGCCATGCCAACTGCCTAGTCCTCGCATTGCTTCCGCTTGGACGCTCGTCATGCGTAATAAGTTTTCAGTGTCGGAGAGATTTGATGATAGTTGAGCAAGCTGTGAGTTGAGCTGAGCCTGTAGCGAATAATGTTAGAAACACAAAGTAAGATTGTTCAACTGAAACCATGGTATTATATTGAGAGCATAACAACAAATATGATGCTTCGGTAAAAGGCACTGAAAAACTCACAAGTTGTCTGGACTTGACGGCGCTTCCACCCGCCACCATACTTTGTCGTACGTGAGCACCCGTGACGTTTCGCGTAGACATAGCGATGTTGTCTCTACTGGGGGATCTTTCCACAGAGGATATGAAAAGGCGATGGAATAAACTGGCACACTTCTAATCGATTGGTCGTCAATCTTGGTATATAACGTGATAATTTATTCTGCGCTGAAGTTCATGAGATTAGAGTGGAATTCGGAACGCTGCAAAGAGCATGTACTTGGTATAACTGGCATTCGATGGAGGGTTTGATAGTGATGGTGGTTTGTTTACAGCTACCCGCTGAAGGTAGGCGGGGGCCAGTTGAAGTTGACCCGTGCACTTGACAATCTCATTGGTTCTTCATTGACTCTCCCAAACGGGCAATCGCATATCTTAACTGGAGATCCAAAGCTTCACTTTTCTGACGAGTTTGAGAAATTCGATCATGGCTATCGAAGTAAATGCTTAGATCTGGTCTTTCTGAGAATAAACCAGAGTATGCCACATACGCCTGTTTCTATGCTTAAATATTGTGATAGCCTCCATACCTAGGTAATATAGGTAGGTAGGTAGGTAGTAGTATATGTGCCGCCGTGTATGACACCAATCATGATAGAATATTGCTTCCCAATCCAGTAAACGCCGGATCAACAGGGCTACCAAAAACCCAGCAGTCAGCCTTGATGTTACCTGATCATGGAGGCGATTGAACACAGACAACAAATAATCGGCCACTGAAAATCACCTCTCAACCAGGTGACATGTAAAGCAAGCCTTCCCGTATTTTCTCGATTACAATAAATCGAATTATTAGACCCGACTACTACGTTTGACTTAAGAATCTGAAGTGTGTCTTGTAGCTGTGCCTCCTTACTTTACACCAACTAGTATCTCTATGAAAAGACACTTCAATCATTAGCCTAAACAAGATACACAGGCTGCCTTCTTTCTGCAAGGAGAGCCATGACAAAGGGCCCCCAATTAGGTAGGTAGCCATGAAAATAGGAATTTATTTAGCCTTTAGGCTGTATCTAGGGCTCCAGACCACCACTTGCTTTAATACTTGGGATCCCTACAGCAATTGAAAAACGGCCATGGGATTTCTGTTTTATGACGGCTAGAATATTGCAGTATAATAGTCTTGAGAATAAATTCTATAAGTGGAATATGAAAGGAAAAGACTGCGCAGAGCAATAGATCTAGTGCCAATGCAACATGATGACATTGAGGGAAGTTTTGTGATCCCTGTTGTTTCTGCTGTCCAGATGCTACAGACTAGCTCTCATGTAGAAGGACTCCAACACAGGACCAACATGTATTCAGCATCTTAAGCCATCAAATCAGCTCGAAGAATGTTTTGATGCCAAGTCTTGGCATTGTATATCCTCCAAAGACTCAGGCTGACTGACACTGGCCAAGATGCTGGTCTTGTCTCTATAAAAAGGCCTCCGGCGCTGCTAGAAACATGTGTGATCAGTCCATGCTAAACCACAGTTTTGTGTTTATCCAACTCGTCGTCCTATTTCAACATGAAGGCAGCATTTTCACTGGCGGCTCTGGCCTCACCAGCCGTTGCGTTTCGTGGCACTATTGGCATTGGTGGACCTATGTCAAATATGACCAACAAAGAATGGCAGGATCTCTTCAAGGACGCCAACGCGACGGGAACCTATTATTTCGATGGTTACAACGTCTCAGACAGTTTCCCGCCCAAGAAAACTGTTGCTGGCTGGTCGGCCACCATTCGAGTAGCCAACATCACTGACGACCCCGAGGATGGCAGTATTCCATACCCAGGCGTTGATGTCAGTGTAAAAGCTCCAGATGGAATGGAGCTGCCAAAATCCAACTATTCCGGCTGGAACGCTTGTGTGTCTGCTTGGGGCCCTGAGCGTCTCACATCTGGAGCGACTAGCGATGCCCAACTTGACGATGGAGACTGTAGCTCATTCCTCTCGGATGAATGCATTCGAGACCTCAAAATCCAAGCAAGTGGCTATTACTTTGATGGCAAGAGGTGTCGAAGTTTCCCTAGCATTCCCTCTAGTTGCGAAAAGTATTACGAAAAAGGGGGTGAAGGATTCGGCAGCTCCAGTGAGTCCAACTTCATAACATGTCTTATGATGAGATATTGACCTTGATCCAGTTACTACCAATTTCAACAGTACGTTCAACGGCAGCACCCTTATAAGCCACCGTCCACAGCTGGTGGGAGACGGCGAACATGCGATGACTGAAGAAGAGGCTTACAAGGAAGCTGTTCGTGGTGTTTGGACAGTCGTGATTAACTGGGGTAACCGTGATCCGATGTCGTACAGTGAGGGCGATGCATTGCAACCCACGTTATTGTGCTTGCGTACGAGGAATATCACAGAAGGAAGTGAAGATCCTAATGTAGGCGCGAGGACAGCGGCTTACGCACCTATGGCTATGCTTGTATCTATCTTAGCTACAGTTCTGTTGGTATACTAGGCCCTGAAAAGAAACAAAGTGTTATCAGCAATGCTTACTTCGCAAACTTCAGACTGTAGTTGCTTGGTTATCACACTATCCGCCAACTCAACTACCAACGCCTGAATAGATATAATTACAAACGTCCCGAAGAAAGTATAGAGCAACTTGTAATGTGTTCACCCCAGGCCTCGAATGAAGAATTTGTTTTAATGCATTTCATCACGGTTCTCTTTCCTACCACTGTTTCATATCTATGTATGTTTCCAACAGAAACCACCAAGCCCCATGGACAAAGTTTCCTACTCACATCCCATGACTTCTCGCAATGAACAGATTAACCAGAAAAGAAATAACCATCCGTAGTCTAATTTACTTATGTAAACCCACCAAGAAAACAATTCCTCATGGTCCCTCCCTGTTTGCCCACCTCCATCCGACTTTTTTCGTGACACGCCCATGCAAACATCTGGGAGGGTACTTCCACAGTCAAGCAAAACAAAGACTTGCTCGGCTTATGCAATGCCTTTGCTTTGGCCATCTACCACCGGCCCTTCCATTATTTATTCCCAAATTGTCCTCGCAAAGATGGGCTTCGGCCTTCGTTTAGGATTCCAATTCATTGACACAAGCTTATCCTGTTGTGGTGTCCCAACACCCGAGGGTCTCACCAACAGGGCCCGCAACAACGAATAATCGATTATATGCTAAAAAGGCACCAGAACATGATTCCTGATTCCAATGCGGTATTACCAAAGACAGGCTACTTCTGCTTGATCGTTCGATGTGTATGTACATAGTGTGCTGGGAAGAGAATAATTAAAGGACGTTGAGCCTGAGAATAGTCCAAAGTGACTGTGACTTTTGTCGTGTCGTTGCGTTTTTCCGATGGAGCTGGGGCGTATAATAAAAAAGAAAATGAAAAAGGGTCGTCTTCGCCGAGCGGCGTGTCGTATAGTTGTTCAAGCCAGATGAATAGATGTAGTACAAATGGCCTCAGCAGGCCTGACAACTAGTGAACCAATGCATGGTCCCTTGTTGGCGGCATAAAAAGCATAACCGGAACTCCAGAACTGTGAAAACCAGAACCTCAAAACCTCATTCGTCGAACATCACGCTAATGGGCAAATGATAGACCCCTAACGTTGTAGCTCGTCCGACATCACCACCGGCAAGGTGCGTCCTAACGCACGCCAATCGGGGGTCGTGCAGGTAAGCTGCCTTGACTGCTATTTGCAGATTGTTCGGAGTCAAATTCACCACTGCCCGCGCTGGCGCTCGCACTACCCGTCAGACTGCGAACATTCCTAGGCTTAGTTTGATGGAGGGCGCTCACCCCTATATGTTGTTCAACTTGTTGTGGTGCTACTGAGTTTCCTTGGCCGGGTGGGTGTCGAGGGACAGGTTGGCGAACACCATCAGGGGGCGATGGTCGTCCGTTCATACCGGGGCCGGGGCCGGGGCCATAACCACCCGGTGGTGATCCTCGGCGGCTGCTGCCGCCACGCATCGATGGAGGGTAGGGGTTCCCGGGGGATTGGCTTGCGCGTCGAGGGAAAGCACCATTCATCGTGGGAGGTCCTCCAAGACCCGGGCCGTACTGCATCTCGTCAAGCCTTGAGGCTGTCAGTGAATTCGCTCGAGAGCCTGCACTCATTGCACCGCGATCAACTGATCCATATCGATCCGAGGAGCAGCTCATCAGAGGATCCTCAAGAATGTTCTCAGTTGTCATAGAGCTGTGGCCGACCTGGCTAGATCGATTGCGTCCGAAATTGGGTCTGAACCGACCGCCTCTGGTGGGAGGTGGAAGGTCATCAGGGTTGCGACGGAACTGGCCAGGAGAAGGCCCCGGTGCCTTTCGATTCTTCCTTGATGTTACACTCATCATGTCAAAGTTGTCGGGGTCGATCATTGGGGGACCAGCGTTGGCTGTAGGGTCAATATAGTCGTCGTCGTCGTCATCGTCATCGTCAAACACCTGCTTGCTGTTGCGCATAGGATGAGGACCACGACGAGGTCCGGGACCTCCAGGGGGGCCGGGTGGAGGTGGTCCACGACGCATTCGCATTTCCTGCTCACGCAGAGCCATTTCACGCTGTCGTAGAGCCATTTCACGCTCCCTCAAATTGACATCAGAGGGATCGCCTGTGACGGATGGTTCGGAGCCTTCAGGAATATCGTCGTAAAGCACCAAATGAGAGAACTCCTCCAAGTTGGTTTCTTCCATTGAGCCTCTTCTTGAAGGCTGACGTGATCCACCGCCGTTAATAGAAGGAGGGGGTCGGCTATAGCCATTCGGTGGCCCGCCATTCATAGGGGGTGGGCCACGGCGCATACCGTTCTGGCTGAAATTTGACGAATTTCGAGGTCTGGGTTGACGTGGTGGCATGCCGTTGCCATTGGGCATGCCGTTCATCATAGGGCGGTGACTGTTCTGGGAGGGCATCCGAGGTACTGTCTGTGCCGAGGGGGATGCAGGCGGCATGATATTCGCGTTCGGGTCGCCAGGCTTAGGTCTGTTGCGGTTGACAAGGTTGAGGTTGTGGAGAATTGAGTAGAGGGTCTCAATTCGGGGAAGTGTGATGTTCGAGTCTCTGGCCAACTTGACAGGCGAACCTAGGTAAGTCTCGACTTCCATTGGTCTTCGTGCAACATAGTCTTGCCACATGATGCTCTCTCCCGGTGTCTTGGTCATTTCGTCTATCGTCTTCTGCTTGAACTCGGGTCCAAATTTGCACCCGTTGGCGTCAGCTAGGCGAAGCAGCTCATCAATGACGTCTGACACCATGTCCTTAACGCCAACCTTTTCTAGGAGCAAGGCATGGTTCGGTGTCTCGAAAATAACACTGATGGGGTGGAAGGCAATGGGACTGTACTGTGAATTAGCGACATCTCACTCAAGGATGCGAAAGACATACCCGATAACTCTCTCGTACTGCTGCTGACGAATGTTTGGCGAGACCTTGCACTCTACCTGACCAGAGCTGAGGGTCATTGCCAAAGCCTGTGCCATGTCCTCTTGTATAGCCTGTGGGATGTTGTTGGGGCTGTTAGCTGGACCAATCCAGATATCAGTAGGGCCTTTGTGCTCGAATTCGCTCTGGCCGAGTTGTGTAAGTTCGGCACCGGAAACGAGTGACAGGACTACGTTGGTAGGGAAGCGCTCCTCCAAGGCAGCTTCGACGCCGAGAGTGTGTGTTGTGTTGACGAGGATACATGTGTGTTGAGGAGTTACGACCGAGTCGATGACGGAGGCGAGATCGTATACGTCAGGTAGTGCCTTGACGCATAGTACCACATAATCAAAGGGACCGTCTCGGGCGCTGGCGGCATCCTCGGGATTTCGAACAACTGCAAATGAATCGTTAGCATGTTGCAACAAAAGGTACAAAGCAATGGAAAACGTACCATGTCGAGGCTTGAATCTTTCATTGCCAAATATTGGGGACCTTGAAGTTCGAATTAGCATGTGTTCGAGAGTCAAGCCAGCCTTGATTCACTTACTTGAACGAGATTCCATATTGTGCCACATGCTCGTAACCAGACTTCCAAACGAGCGTCACATCACACGCATTGGTGGCCTGGAGTCGCCATGACAAGAACGCGGAGACAGGATTACCTCCCACTGAACAAACGGACATTAGCTCGCGGTTCGCCATGATGGGCAACAAAGGTGGGACGCTACACGAACAACCGTCCTGACGGTTGACGTGAGGTTATAAGTGAAACGAGTGGATAGGAAATAAAAAGATAGGAAAGATGGTGAGAGATGGTGGTGGACTGATGAAAGAATGGTAGGTGCCAGTTGATTTGAGATGACGCGACGGTACACCTCTGGTTTCTGCGTGAACTAGCCCTAGGTATGAAGGGAGAATTGTAAGAAAAGAGACGACAAACCTGATAGAATCTTGAGCCGGGGCGATACAGGCGCCATAGTGTCTGGCGGGTCCTAATGTGGAATAGTGGCCTAGACCAGTGAGGGTGTAGCGGAGCGGTTTCTAACGACGGACCCGTAGCCTCGGGGCGTATATTGGGTACCACACAACGCAACGAGATCCGGAGTACCTCCCTAGTGGATGGCAGGGTATGGATAAGCTTCAAGTGACGATGATTGCCGTTTTCTGAGAGTCCCAATGTGAGCGAGGAGAATGATACGAGGATTCAAGGCGATAGTGCAGCTCAACTGTGCATGTAGCGGCTCGGGAGAAGGAGACTATCGAATAGGAACGGTGCCAGCAAGGCGTCGCAGGCGAGACGATGGCGGCGGAAGTGACGGCCAGCGGTAGAAACAACGAGCGACAAGGCCAAAAATCGTGGCGTAAGCGGCAGGATGGCGTGCCAGGGGTGTTCTATAGCGGCGTTTCGTGCGTCAATTCGCGATAAGTAAGGAAGCAGCAACAAGTCGACAGTCGGTAAGTAGTGAGTGTGACGAGTGGGACGAGAGCTGAGATGGCCTCGGTGAACGGTGCACCAAATGGGGGGTGGGAGATTATCTGGGGATTGTAGTCGGACAGATTATAGGAGCGAGAGTGGGTTGAGCTGAGAAGCTGCAGCGAGAGAACTAGAGCTCGAGCAAGCTTAGAAATCTTACAGCGGGCGCGGATCAAGTTGCGCGGACTTGGCTCTAGGTACGTATGTATGGATGGATGGTATCGGTGCGAGAACGGCGGGCCTCCGGTTTCCCTTTCGCAGTCGTACTACAGGCGAAAGTCCCGGGAAAGTCCACTGGAGAGGCTCGTGTTGCCTTGAATTAATCAGCTTCGGTTTGATAAAAAAAAAAAGAGAGGGTCCCTCTCAGTCGTTGGTCTGAGTAACAGTGCAGTACGTGCGTGTTGGCTGTGTAAATGATGATATGGCCCGTGAATGATTGGGCCTCGATTTGGATTGAGATGGCAGGGGGGGTAAGGCGCTGCCGAGAATGAAAGAGCGCAGTGCCTACCTACCTGAAGTGTACAGTACTTGGCAAGACAACAACTGCAATCTCTCTGGGGACCGGGGGTGTTTGGAGAAGCAATGCAATGTTCTGTCTGGGGAGGGGAACTAGAAAATGTGACAATCTAAACAAGAGGAAGGAAAGTCAGAGGAGGCGTGTGTGGGAGAAAGGGAAGATGCGAGTGGACAAAGATAGGTCAACGTAGGTACCAAGGGGGCCGAGCTTCACAAGGGGTCAGAGGCAGCAACAAGCAACAAGTGCGTGCTGTACACACTATGTAGCGAGAAAGTAGGTAGGTATGTGTAGAGAGGCTTAGATACAGGGAAGATAAGACAAGGGGACCCTGGCTTCGACAAGTAGCGGCATGTGCGATTTGCGGGAGTGGCTCAGTCCGAAAGAGTGGAAAGAGTGAAGAAGGATATCATGAGCTCCCAGTGGTTGGGAGGATTAAATTAGATGACAGACAATGGATGGGGTGAAGAGATGAGATGCAAGGCAAAGCGATGCAATGCGAGGAAGGATGTATGTATGTGATTGTGGTTGTGATTTTGTGAAAATGAAGAGAGAAAAAACAAAATGCCGCCCCAAGAAATGCAAACCCCGTATTTGATTCTACTGTGGCCAGACAAATGCCAATGGCAGACAAGACAAGGGATTGGCGAGGAACAATTAATAGAGGGGTGGGTTAGGTCGTAGTGACTTGTGAAGGAAGGGATGGGATGGAGAATTGAGGAGAATGGGATAATAGATAGACTTTGTTGGAGTCATGATGAGCAGCAGATACTTGTCTGTATGCTCACATAAACTCAATTCATATGAACTGGTAATGCCAAAAAAAAAAAGAAGAAGAAAAAACCTCAAGACCAACCTCGGAATAGTTTACTTCAACAAGAAAATTGACCAACTTACAAGTTTCGATCGTTTGTTTGCCCATCCAATTATTCCGTGATCACTCACAATAGAATATTTCCTAATTCAACGATTAAAAACCAGTGGTGTGGGAGCAGTGACGAATGCTGACGAGGACGGGGACACGGCGAGTCCTCGTTCGTTTCGAGAGTTGCTGTTAGTCGATGGAGCTCCGTAGCACGGATACTGTCTGCATGTACTGATACTGTACTGTAGAGCCACCTTCTTTACAGTAGGTAGGTACCCTAGCGAGGATGGATCAATCAATCGGTCGGTGCGGACTGCGGGCGGAGCGGCCGGAAGCTGATGGACCCAATGTGTCGATTATTCCCACGAGGGAATATACGCGAGCTTAAGCTTGATTAATAGATAATAGACCGAAACGAACTGCTCCTGCTGTCGAGGCTTGGAAAGAAACGTCGGTTATCGAACCAAGAGAGGATTCGTCGATATTCAAACAACTCAATTTCAGGCTGTCTTGGTGTGTAGTTTGTTTCGTTCGTCCGAGACAGGCGCCTCTGGAAGGATCACCTGGAGTTTGAGAATAATTACTCGGTGTTGTCGTTGCTTTCGAACAGCTCGATCGTTCTGTTTCGCCGTCTGCCTTATTTCCTCTCCGTCGTGTAGCTCGCTTCGTCGTCGCGTCTCGTCTGGACTCCGCTCTTGATTTCTTTTTGTCTGGGTAGCTAAATGTTTCCCCAGACGCCACACAGCCCGAGTAATTAGAGAGAGGGAAAGAAAAAAAAGACCGAAAACCGGGCTGCGGGCTGCGCGTAGTCAGTCGGTCGGTCGGTCGGTCGTTGATGCCGCAAAATTGAAGTCTACAAAAATCAGAAAACGTAGGAAGAAAAAGAGCGAGCGAGCGAGGGAGAATAGGAGAAGATCCTGTTCAGTCAAGGGAGAAAGAAACGAGGGGAATCAATTAGGCACGGTCTACTGCTACTAAATGGATACGAAGCAAACCCCAGAAGCGAGAAGCTTCCAACAATAAATGAATTGCCTGGTTCGACAACACCCGACCCCGACTCAATTGCGCTCAACCTATCCAAATTCATCCAAACTCAAACCCAAACGTTCCTCAAGACTGACTGACGGCCTGCCTGGTAGGGCGCCCACCACTCACCCATAATACATATTTGCTATCGTGATCCTACAAGCAACATCCCGTTCTTGCATCCGCGTGCGGCACAGAGCTACGCTGACGTTGGGTACAACACGTTAATGCAACGGGTGAGATGGATGATGTGATGTCGCCATCCGATGATTTTGTGTTGAAGGATGGTCCAACGAATGTGCAGATAGCCTCCATGCCTCTGAAACCCCTCAATATAATGTGACATTGTCCCAACTTGAAATAAAATTCTCTGCTACTGCAACTGTGCTTGTCCTTGCTGACATGGATGCATCAACATTGGAGGTTTTGCTATAACACGATCCATTAACTGTTATTTATCTGTGTGCACAGTTTCATGACAATTCAATCGGGCCTCCATGGGTTGTCTGTAAACAGAATCGATCACGTCTTTGCAGTTAACGGAGCAAGGGTATAAGCATTGCACTAATATTGTCAAGAGGAGCGAAGCGAGCACATGCCAAAGATAACATCATACCCATACCCGACCCTAACTTATCCGCTTTGGCCAAGATACAAAAACCTCGTGTAGTTAGGATCCAACGTCGTGGAGCATCGCACAGCACACGCACGCATACCGCAATGCTGCGCCACGGAGGAGAAGGGATAGGAGGACAGGATATGATACCTAGAAAGATATCCCACTGGCCCAGTACAGTATCTACAGGTAAGTAGTCAGTGGATAAACGGAATACATCCCACCTTCCACCAACCGGGGATTTAAAGTCCTCCTCTTTGGGTTGTGCGGGCAGGCAGTGCAGTCCTTATCTGTAACTCCCATCACATAAGAGGGTCTTTGTACGTACCAAACAACTAACTAAGTACCTATAACCGTACTTTCAACCTGTTGAATATATACTGATTCGAAGAAAATATTCATCTAGTGTTAAAGTTTCGAAACAATACGGATACCGGGCAGGCTCAGGCTTCAACTGTCAGTGCTGGCCCGGCGGGGCCATGCCCTGTTACCGGACTATTTTAGAACTCAACAGCCCTGGACTAGCATGTGAGTTTACGATTGATTGAGTCCGCTTCGTTTCAACGGTCATTTCTGGATTGGGCTAGCAAGCAAATTTGCAACTGATGACTTTCTTATGACCTCAATGCTTCCCTAACCAGCAAGCATTGCACGAAGCATTGCAAAAGTAGGACATCTCTCTATGTGTCCCGCTAGGTTAGGGGGCAGACAGGTACGGAGTAGAGAGTTATATGCAATAACGTCTATAATATCAAGATAAGTTACTGACTTCCGCCCATGGTTACACCCAAAAACCGGAATCTATATCCCCGTCTATAGTCTACATTCAGTATAATTTAAAGTTGCAGACTTGGCTCTGTTCTCCTCCTGCGAACTTATCTATGCATAAAGAGCCATCACAGTATCGAATTCTCTTTCTCCAGTCATGCATGGGGCTTCGGCGACAAATCCCATCCCCATCTTACGGAGCAGCGGCTTGATACGCGTCCTCTCCGTTGCCATGGCTCGATTGCCAGGGCTTTCAGGGGGATAAACTGGTCTTTCCCCCAGCGCCAAGCTGGATATGTGCCTACTACTTGGCAGAACTTGGTTAGACTTCCTTGACAACCTCAAACTTGATCTTGGCGACACAATGTCACTGAACTAATGAAGCTTGTGGGATTTCTAGCCAGGTACGGAGTAGTAGTAGTCAGTCACTCATTAATCTCTCTAATCCAGAGCAGAGCAGACCAGAGTGGAGGAATAGACCAGAGAGACAGCAGCAAAGTATCGCACATGTACCTTTGAGGTACTTACCGACTAGATCGATCGTGGATCCTGGACCATATCCCCTGTCGCGCTGTACCTTGCAGGATTAATCCACATTCCGTCACTATCCACTAGCAGTGACTAGCTAGTTCATGAGTACGCGTCTTCCAGTGTGGTCCATGTACATGTACGGACGCGTACTGGCGCAGGAGAAGAGGCCAAGCTTTTTTTTTGTTGCTGTTCGTGTTCCCTCCCGTAGACTGATCGCCCTACTTCCAAACTCTTATTTTCTTTCCGGAGGTATGCTTTGTTGAGAGAATATGTTGTTTAGCCGTGAAGGTTTTAAGATGAGGTCTCGTTCCCCCCGGATAACCCGGCGGCGGTCTTTGTCCAACGGTGCAATCAATGACGTAAAGCCGAGCAGAGCCAAACTTCTTTGGACAGCGATGAAATGGACATGGGACGAGTTTCGGTTTATGAGCAGCTAACGAGGCCAGGGTCAAGGATAAGGACCGAGTGCTGGCGTCTTTTTTCAACGTGGGCGATGCCACGAAACCCTCCTATTTTGGTGTGCGAGGCTCAGCGCTGAGCCTAATGAGGCTACGCTGCAAAAGATACACTTCCTTGCCCCGGGATAGACCGTTCCAACTAGCCGTCCTTAGTTGCTGATTGATCCGCTCTGATCCGACCAGTCACGTCGTCTTTTCGCTTTCTCATCGTCGATCTGCCGGCCTTGTTTTGTTGCCGGCTACCGGCGTTACCTTGGAATTTTGAATTGAGCTTGAAGCTATGAAATGCAGAATGCGCTGCAATGCAATGCAATGCGCTTCACTTCACTTCATTGCACCTCGATGCACTCCTGCAACTACAGAATGAAGCGATAAATAACCCCTGATGATGCGCTGGTGGTCATTTGCAGTGCGTCATTCAGCTTCCCTCAATATCACACCTACACCGAAACTTGGCAGAGAAACCATAATAACAGATGTTGGAAATTCGAGGGAAGTCAGTGACAATCAACCCTTGTGTGGCCCCCCATCCACCCGGAGGAATGAATCTAAGAAAAAAAAATCCTGTCTCCCTGTCCCGCTGATAATGGATCCATCCTTTCGGGTTCAGTTCCACCGGTGAATGGTCTGGGCCTGTGCTTGTCAAGGTCTAGGTGTTAACAAACCCCTCCCAGCTTATTTATTCGCCGCTGCTCGTTTATATCACAAATCCGCCTGAAGCTCGGCATGTATATGATATCTCTGTTCTTTTTCTTCCGCTGTGGCTGCTCTACGGACAGGGCGTTGTCAGCTAGCAGGGCAAAATGAGGCTGGAATATCACATAATTATGTTGCCCAATTCAAGGGTCTCTAGCAGCTCTCCAATCATACACGGTGTCGGCTGTGAGTAGCTGCAGCTGTTGACGATCTGCTCATCAATATGTGGGCTTGCCAGTCAATAAACAGATGCAAAATCGACAAAGGGGCCCTACCAGATCTCTCATCGTGATCTTGAATGTCTGAAGCTCATCAATATTAGTTAGTATGATCTACAAGAGATGCACACCCGTCGCGCTGTCCTCGCTTAGGCATCGCTTAATCTTTTGTTGTTGGAAACACAGATTCCCTCGATGCTATTGGGTATCATGTTGGCCGTCGACTCACACCTCCGTAGCTATCCTCGGCAATAAGATGATGATTATTTCATGCTCGGCGCCAAATCTTGATTTCTGCGGGCCTTTATCTCCGGGCAGTACCATGGATCGTAGTGTCTCTTCCGTTAGAATAAGCGCGCAAGGCTGAACGTACGTTGAGACTGAATTTTCAGGATTTCGATCATCCAGTCTAAACTGAAAATAAAAATAAATAAATAAAACGGCCGTGGCCTGAACGACGTTACGCTGGACCCAGTAGTTAAGTGAGATGGGGCATTGTATGTGCTAAATTTGACATCACAGGGGGGATCTTCAACACTACCTACTCAAGCGGGTCTCACCATGGGATTTCTAGAATATTGCATGCGCTCGTCAGGCGTCAGGACTTCATGATCAGAACGGATTCTACGGTACTGTACGGAGTACATATTCTGCGCCTGCTCTGTGGCCAATTATGTATGTCTTAGTTGCTCCCACGTATCCCTGTGGAGATGGAGCAGTACCCGGCAATGCGTGCTGATGTCTAATTACCACACCATGGCAGAACAAGTTGTTTAATGAGACCTGCAGAGATCGACATGTCTACAAATCGAAGAACTGGGAGGTGACCCCTTTTACGACCAATATGACGGGGTATGCGGACAATGGGCATGATATGACTTCACTCACTGTCGATCTGTTGGCTACATCGTGCAAGTGATGGCTTTCATAAGGTTACTATTGGATCCTGCAACAGGTCATGGTTGATCAAGCTTAATCCTGAACGAGAGATTTACTATGTGCTGTTACAGTAATCGTGTGATTGGCTACTGTTGAAATGATTGAATTGTTCCTTCATCTGTTCGAGTCTTTGTATTCCTTCTCTACAGGGTAGGCATGTCATGATTCGTACTCAGTACAGAGACATCAAAGACAGATGATGTTTTCTTGTGTAGTAAAGTTTATGACGAAAATACCACAGAAACACTCCAGTTTGTTCATAATTGGTTGCTTATAGTCCTAGTGTCCAATTTATCTGAGTCGTGTTGTTCAGTAAACTCATTGCTAAGCATTTGTGAGACATGTTTGATGGCATACATGCCTGTTGTCATATTGCAGACAGCGGAATTGAGAACTATCTTAGAGACATTCAATCGAATTCCATTTTACACCGCAGAAAACCTCACTTTGGTCGTACGAATCTTCAAAGGGCCGTATTGCACCGAAGGAAAAAGCAGCTGGATGCTATGCGGCTGTACTAAACTGTTATCAGTGACTCAGATTCAGGTGCCCACGAGGAACAAAGGCATGAAAAGGCACATTTGACGATGTAATCAATACAGATCCCTCGCATGTATATGTCATGACCCATTTGGCAGGTCAACAACTGAGACAAGAATGGTACCTTTTACCAACGCAGGTGGGGCCATCATCATGTCGAGCAGGAATGAGAATGGATGTGAGAAACCGGAGCTCTACTGCTGTACAAAGTTCGAATGATTAGAGGTCCCCTCCTGCATGTGATTCACAACGTGGTTACCGGCCAGCTGCATACCCGATGATGCACGTAACAGGTGTACTGCCGTGTTGCGAAGTCTAATGCAGGGTTAGCTTCTCACGGCTGCTCAAGATGGAGAAGACTTAGGCTATCTCGAAGAGGAAGGCTTCTGAAGATATTGGAGTCCGACACAAAAACTCGTAGACTCTAGTTTTGGCTTGGAGTCACAAGTTGTCGGGGATTCGATAGCTGCTGAGCTAAGTAGTCGACATGAACTACGTTGCAGCGGATGTAGGTCAACTTCAATAACTACCGACATGGATCGACAACTACCTCAGAATCTATCATCATTGGAACATACACTTATGTAACACGGCATAGTTCTGCTCTCGTATACACAGGAGACTGTTACTTGGAGTGAAGAGTCCGTTTGACGCATGACTGTTAGAGTAGGGTTGAACTCATTAGGCACCCAATCCCACAATCGACAAGACACTTCCAACAGACTATCCTATACATTATAAAATAAAGAGACGAAGACTATACATATCACTAGTGTATTCTCCTCAGGAAAGATGCTACACATTAGAGACTACAACTTACAACGACTGTGTACTGAAAGACTCAACAAGACGTAGATTTGGGTGGCAAATATCGTGTAACATACACCACCACAGGACTGACACTACTTCACCAACGCAGCTGCAGATACGGAACTTTGATTCCTTTGTATCGTGCCAACACTTCAAAAGCCAACAGAGCCTACATGCTGATCTGGAACCATGTGTATGATTATAACACCCTAACCACTAGCCACCGAAGTGCCTTGAAAGTAGTGCAGTTGTCGAACGAAGATCCAGAGTACAACGACGGATGAAATCAAATAATCATTTAAATAGCTCAAGTTGTGCTACAGGCCTGTGTGTCCATGCGTTATAGTGTCAAGCAAGCGACGGCGAATGTTCGTTTTGATACCGTTCGGACTTGGCTTAAGGGCTTCTTGCATATGATCACATCCAACAGCTTTATCCCAGTGCTATGCTAAAGCATAAGTGGCTATCAGAATGAAGGTTCGAGCCACATTACATGATGATTTTGTAGTCATGCCGTATGAATGCAATGTTCTATATTACCACGCCCGAGATTCTAGTTCAAGGCGAGGTCAAGGTAAACAGCATATCATAAGGGCAGTTGGCAAAGAAGAAAAGTGTTGACATAACGTCAGTCCTTAATCCAATCCTCCTTGCAGCTGTCTCATAATAGCTAGTCTTCATCTGGAACTGTTGATAGAGCGATGATGCTGAATTCAAGATTACCATCAGCAACTTTTGTAAACCTTTTGACGGTCGCCTCCAAAGCCTGGTCACTGAGAAGGTCGTTGCCTTCATCCAGAAGACCGCGATCGACCGGCTCACCCCAACCTCCCTCTAGATCGTACAGATGACCGTCTGCACCCTTGACGAAGCTGATGAAGTGATAACCGACAGGTTCCTGGCTAGAAGGTGCTGCAGAATCTCCGGTTACTGCTGCATCCATATGGGCCTTCTCCAGCTCGACCGAATTATAGAGGAAGTCGGCACGAGCAAGGGGCTTGAGATCCCGTGTTTCTTTGATGATCTTGTCAAGAAGCGAGCCCGGTTTGATAAAGTCCTTGGCTGTGCCGTTGCTTACACTATGCAGGAGAGCGATGAGACCGCAAGCGTGTCCGATGGTTTGTCTATACCATACAACTGGTTCGTCCGGGCCAGAACCGTCGTATGTCAACTCCTTCGAACCAGGATCACTCTCACGAACGCGAGCCCACATGGGGGCAGGAGTGATGAAGATGAGGGCGTGAACGGGGCGAGGAATCATGGCCAGCAACTCAGGCTCGTCAACACTGTAGACATCGTAGAAGCCGAGCTTCTTCGAGACGCCGAGGTTGTAGATGAGCTTGTTGAAAACTTCTGGATTGTTCTCGAGCGGGATGAATGTTTTCTTCCCGTCTTTGCGGAAAGTCACACCTGGTGTGGTCGACATGATGGACTCTGCGAACCGGATTAAGATACAGTGGAATGTTTATTTATTACCCCGCGCTTGATGTTCAGTTACTCTTTGATTGAGCTCCGTTGGTTGAAGCGAGAGGCAAGAAGTCATGGTGAATACCTAGGTAGGTAGGCGTAGGTATTCGTCAGGTCAGGCAGGCAACAGTTATTGCGTCACCCTATAAAAACAAGAAGGAGGTATATAGGTGCATTCTGCTGAGTGAGTTGTCGCCGATAAACCCACATCTGCGTTAAAACATACTCACAGCTAGCAAACAATCAAGCAGGCAAGCATTGGCCTGAATGAAAACCTTGAAGAGTAATTGTATGGACTATTCTGGGCGTCTTCTCTGTGAAGTCGCCGTGATATTACTATAAAGCACATCGTGCATATCGTGACGTTTACTTCCCCGTACATACCTATTGTAAGACTGAGACTTTTGTACGAAGACTATTATTGGCTGCTTAACAACACAGCACTTCAGGCTGACAGCGAGAGCTTACATGGTATTCTCTGCTATCGCTATTGACTGTATTTGCTATGGCCAGTTTTGTATTCACGGAAAACTGATATAGCGCCTAGGTTTGCAGAGAAGCCAATTTCTATAGCGAGGATGAAACTTACACCAACTGTAATAACGCAGAAGCTGGTCTGTGAATCGCATGTCTTATTATGAAACAATAAATCTCGCCATATGGCCATATATAGAGGCATGAGCTGGCGAAATGACTACCGTTGTCGAACAGTGATGGTCTTGAGTGCACTTACATGAAGGTCCCGGCATTACACGGGTTGGTCCAGAAGCCCGTCAAGCGGGTTTACAGAGATCAAGGCCTCAACCAGACTCAGCCCAATCATCTTCAGTTATCACAGACTGTGAGAAAGTGGACATTCCTTACGAAACTTACCGATCGCCCGTCATCATTCATGAAGATTATGTTGGATTATTTGGCAGAAATTTCATGGTCTGCGAGTGGGTTGATCAAAGGTTCCAATCTTGGTTACAAGGTGAGCCGAGCTGAACAAAAGTTCGCCACGTGATAAAGACTGGCTGGAGACAGATGGAACCGTCTTCTTTGACAAAGGACCTTTTGCTGAGGTGAACGAGTTTTTCATGTTGTTTAAGTGGGACAATTAACATGAAACGTAACACTCAGACATTTATTTCCGTTCTTTTTCTCGTTCCATTTAGCAAAAGAAAATCTTGATCGGTGGGCGACAGCAAGATTCAGCCAACTTTCAAGCCTCTAGTCTACCTATATTCCAGAAGCATTCTGAAATCAGAACGCCGAACCCGATATCGTGGTAAGGAGGCAAGCGCTCAGTGCTGTTATTAGCCTTGTAGTTAGCCGGACCCTGAGATGACCCGAGGATCATTTAACAATTGCTTATTGCTTCTCACTCTCAGCATGCTTTACAGCACAGCCGGATGTGCCGTTTATGTAGACAAAAGTGCCAGGCTGGGGTTGAGGGTTTTGAAACTGACACGCACCAGGAAGAGAATTCTCACACGCCCGACGGTTATCTTATGGGCCGAGGCTAATCCTGGAGGGGCTGGAGATAAGCAGTACGGTTTGAAAGTTTGAGCACTATTTGAGCCAAGGCTCATTGGATGAATTAAGATCCTCAAATGGCGTGCCAGCACTTGATGCGACCTTGAAAGGGCTGGGCTTTCCTGGGCATGCTGGGCAATCGTCAAGATCAGTGTGCTGGCTTTAGTAAAAGACAGACATTGAAAGGCTTCATGCGCTTCAAGCTGAATCATCTGAACGATTGGAAACCTCAAATCTGCCGACCCAAAGAATTGACCAAACAAAACAAGCGAAGAAAACTCCAGTTTGTGTTTCCAACAAAAGGTCCAGAAATGCAAAAGACCGCGAGGCCATACAAGGACCATCGAAGCTCTGCAGTCGACATGGCCTGGCTTGTCCTATCCCCAATTGAGAAGGTGGTCTAGACTGAACCATGCCGTCGTCCGCGATAGCCAATGCACTGAGAACAACACTACGGCCCAAGTGGTCTAGCACCGGGTTCTGATGGGAGTTCCCAAGAGTACAATGCCGTGTGTCAATCTTGCCTTCGCGGGGAGTGACCCTCAGACCCTCCTTGTCCCTTGGGGCTGAGATCCCCCCGGGCAGTCCCCCCAGTCCTAGTCTCAGTCTGTATAACCACACCAGCAAAGCAGCTGCCGCTGTCGGCTTCTTCTCTTGCCTGCTTCAACATCGCCTCACGACACCAAAAGACCAAGCCCAGGCTGTTGTTGTCGCTGCCATAGCGGGCTTCAACCCACGCATCGCCGTCGGTTCGCTGTCGCTGTAGTCGTCCATTGCTGTTTGCAGAGGATTTCTACTCTATCAATCGCCATGGCGCCCTCTCTCTTTCGCAAGCGCCACGAGGCCGAGGACATTATTCCTATCCCTGGTCCTCTCGAGACTGTCTCCGCCTCCGGTCGCGATTATCTCGAGAATCTTCAGCAATTCGAAAAGTCGCACAAGTTTGATCCCAACTTACCCATCGACGACCTCACAGATGTGGACGCCGCCATCGCAACAGGAAATGCCGAGAAGGGAATTGAGATTGAGCACGCGCTCATGGAAGACAACAGTCCCTATCCTGAAGTCCGATCTGTTGTCCGGAATTACGATGTAGATGTTCCCGCCAACACCATCCGTGCCTGGGTTATCGGCATGGTTCTTTGCACCATCGGCTCCGGTGTTAACATGCTCTTCTCATTGCGAAACCCCAGCGTCACAGTCACCACCTATGTTGTCCAGCTCGTCGCATATCCCCTTGGTCTTGGTTGGGACTTGATCATGCCCGATCGTGAGTGGAACATGTTTGGCCTCAAATTCAACCTCAAGCCTGGAAAATTTAACTACAAGGAGCATGTGGTGATTGTCGCCATGTCTAATGTAAGCACAGTTTCTCGACCCATGTGAACAATGACTAACCCTTTATAAAGGCTGCCTACGGTGGTGGTGTTCTCTATGCAACCGATGTGCTTCTTGCCCAACAAGTTTTCTACGGTCAAAAGTTTGGCTGGGCGTTCCAGGTCCTGTTCGGTATCACTACTCTTTGCACCGGTTATGGTCTGGCTGGTCTTGCCCGTCGCTTTTTGGTGTGGCCTGCTGCTATGATCTGGCCTACCGATCTAGTCAACTGCGCCTTGTTCTACACACTTCACGACCACTCTGGCTCTGATCCCACCAAAACCAACGGCTGGAAGATGGGACGTTATAGATGGTTCCTGATTGTGGGATGTGGAGGCTTCGTCTGGTATTGGTTCCCAGGTTGGATCTTCAAGGGATTGTCCTACTTTACTTGGGTTTGCTGGATTGCGCCTCACAACGTCACTGTTAACAAGCTCTTCGGTGGCATGACTGGTTATGGGTTGATGCCCACATCCTTCGATTGGACCGTGTACAGCGGCTACCTGCAGTCCCCCTTGATCCCACCCTTTCACGCCATTGCCAACGTTCTCGTGGGCATCGTTGTCTTTTTCATCTGCATATCGATGGGTATTCACTTCACAGGCACATGGTATGCGGATTACTTTCCAGTCCAGTCGTCTGAATCCTACGACAACACGGGCGCCATCTACAACGTCTCGAGGATCCTTGACAGCAACTTCCACTTCAACGAAACAGCATACAAGGAATACTCGCCGCTCTTCTTGCCAACACAGTTTGCTCTTTCATATGGATTGTCTTTCGCAGCCGTGACAGCTGTTGTTGTTCACGTTGTTCTCTACCATGGTCATGAGATTTGGAGACAGTTCAAGCTTGCCCGTAACCAGGAGGATGACGTTCACATGCGTTTGATGAAGAAGTACCGAGATGCAGAGGATTGGTGGTATGCTGGTATGTTAAACCCCTTATCGTTCGACCAATATTGAGTGATACTAATCGTAAGTAGCTCTGTTCATCGTCATGGTAGCCATCTCGATTGGTGTCATTGCTGGCTGGCCAACCGGTTTCCCTGTCTGGGCTTACTTCATCTGTCTCCTCATTCCCGTGTTGTGGCTGATCCCTATCGGCGTTGTTCAGGCCATCACTAACATCCAGCTCGGCCTTAATGTTCTGACAGAGTTCATCATTGGTTACATGGTTCCCGGTCGACCTATGGCTATGATGATGTTCAAGAACTACGGCTACATCTGCATGGGTCAGGCACTCTACTTTGCCCAGGATCTCAAACTCGGACACTACATGAAGGTTCCTCCCCGTGTCATGTTCTCATCGCAGCTCGTTGCGTCTATCTGGTCAGCTATTGTGCAGATATGTGTGATGAACTGGGCTCTGGGTCATATCCCTGACGTTTGTTCCATCGATCAGCCCAACAACTACACCTGCCCGGGAGGTCGTGTCTTCTACACAGCCTCTGTTATCTGGGGAGCCATTGGCCCAGCCCGTATCTTCAGCCACGGAGCTATCTACTCGTCTCTCCAGTGGTTCTGGCTGGTTGGTGCTGTCACACCCATTATTACATGGCTTCTTGCTCGCAAATGGCCTCGTTCAATCTGGCGATATGTCAGCACCCCCCTGATTTACGGAGGTGCTGGTATGCTGCCTCCGGCCTCTGTCTACATCTATCTTTGTTGGGGTCTCGTCGGTGCTTTCTTCAACCGCTTTGTTAAGAGGAGATACACTGGTTGGTGGCTGCAGTACAACTACGTCACATCGGCAGCTCTGGACTGTGGCCTCATCATGTCAACTATGGTGATCTTCTTCACACTGTACTTGACGAGTGCTTCTCCTCCAAACTGGTGGGGCAACTACGGCGCTCTGGAGACTATGGATTGGAAGACACATGCCATTTCCAAAACGGTACCTGAGGGAACCACTATTGGACCCTCAACATGGAACTGAGGTTCCGAGTCTACAAACAGTAACAGTCATGAATATGCGCATGGAAAGTGAGATTTTGGGGCGATTGATGGGTTAACGGCGTTATGATTTGGGACGTGTCCTATTTGCAAGGGATGGTTTTAGCTATGTGTACGAGATACCTCAATAACGAATGATGTTAATTGATGTTGGGAAGGATTTTGTCTAATGATATGAGGGAACATTTCAATTCAATATACTCGTTCATTTTATGCATTCAATTCTTCAATTCAAGTACAGTACTTTTCATGATACACTAGGTAGCCAATGAGATTTATTACCTAAACTGCTTAAATGACCGAAATCTACCGTAGTAGCCCCATCGTAGAACCTACCTACTGTACCTACATAGGTACTAAGGTACAGACAGCGGGGCCAAAAAGTGATGGAAGGCGCGATGGAAAGTCGTTCTTGCCCCAGTCACGTGGCTTGCTATCTCATGATCACATGACGTCGAATCATGCCCACACCTTCCGTTTCTTAGGGTTGTAAATTCGCACTCCGCCAAAAAAGGTCTCCCAAATTGAGAATTTCTCGATCGCCATCCAACTAACCGCCCAAACACCACAGCCAAGATGAGTACGTCGTCGCCCGTCAGCTGCTCGCGAAACGACAGCAGATGATTATCTTGAAAGCATTTCCGCAGTTTTGCTAATGCGTCTCAACAGCGAAGGGTACTTCCAGCTTCGGTAAGCGTCACAACAAGACGCACACCCTGTGCCGACGATGCGGTTAGTTATTATGCCCTCTGGTCTCTTCGTTCAGACATTCCTCGATTCGCGCAACCGGTATATTCGAAAAGGAAAAAAAGAAGAAAAAAACGACACCGAAATTGGACGATTGCGAGCGTTGAAGAATGTCTGGACGGATGGGCTTGGAAAAAAATGCTGTATTGGTCCGGAAATACTGATGGATATCTCTAGGTCGCCGCTCTCTTCACATCCAGAAGCATGAGTGCTCTTCTTGCGGCTACCCTGCTGCCAAGATCCGCAAGTGTACGTGAAAACCTAACAGATATTCGACGACAAATTCGATATCGAAAAATCCAATACTGTTGAATCACAGTACTGACCAAGCTTTACAGACAACTGGTCCGAGAAGGCTAAGCGAAGAAAGACCGTCGGTACCGGCCGCACTCGCTACCTCAAGGATGTGTCACGACGATTCAAGAATGGTTTCCAGACTGGCACACCCAAGGGTGCCCGTGGCGCTACTGCCGAGAAGGCCTAAATGGGGACTGCATCCCTTCTGACCCCCTCCACCACCTCTCCGGCTCTACCCCTCTTCTATCACGGACGTTCGAAACACCCATTCCCTCGAGCACGCACACAACAACAATGACGGCTCTCTCATAGCGTGAGCAGAGACCGCAGGAGAATTTGGTTGAACCTGGAGCAAGGCGGTGATTGGGACGGGCGGTTGTGTTTGTTGGTTCGTGGATGAAGGACCGTAAAGGGGCGGCTTGGAGCATGGGCACGGTGTTTTACATGTTTGAGCAAGGAAGTAAAAAAAAGAACCCTTTTGCTCTTCTGAGATTCCATAGGGTTTCGGTTACGAGGTTCTGAAATGGCATCTTGATTCTGCATGAACGTGCCTATAGCTCTTGGACAGGACATACGTGAAAAAAGGTCCGGACACATGTCCTGGCAATTGAACGCCTTTGTACATGATACCATTCAAATGAGGCATGAATCTGAGCCCATGTGGTAAGCTATGAATTGCTATGAAAGGAATGACTTTTACGCCATATTTGCGACTTTCCAGTCATCGTAAATATTCACGTTACGTCGTGTCTATATTTTCATGTTCCCCTCTCAAAAACTTTGACACCACCATCTGCAATAACATGGTAGAGATATTCGACAGCACCTCCCAACCCTTCAATACCAGGCCCTGTAATGCGGACTACACCACTGACGTCCCTCGCTGTTCCTGTGTCCAACATGCGAAGTGCCAATACCGCGTCGGCCACGTGGGCCATGGAAAGGACAAGGCTGGCATGCTCTCGTTCGAGAGTAGTTGCTTGGGCAGCAACCAGTGGTGTGTCAGCAGAGAGTGTGAGAAGAGTGCTGTGAACGAGCTGAGATATCCGAATTAGATGTTGCCATTTATTCTTACACGCCGATGCCAACTTACACTGCGGAGGCCAAGAACGAGATTTTGTAGTGTGAGACTTGTGGTTGACTCATCAGTAACGGCGAGTAGGGTATCGAGTTGGTCGATGATGAGAACTTTGCGCGAGGCTCGTAGGTCTCCAATGGCTCCCTCGATTTCCTTCTGAATATCCGTGAGATTGGTACTTTGTAGTACTCTCTCTTTGCGTGCACTAGATGCTTGAGGTTTGCTATCACCGTAGACTCCCGTGAGTCCATCTACAAAAGTGAAGCGTCCTGTCCTGCCGAGGGCATCTAGATCCAATCCCTGAGGGGTGTAAGTATTTTCTCATGTGTTCATAAAATGTATTATTGTAAATACATGTGTACTTACCAGCTTCGTAGATCCCTCTCTCCAGAAAGCGCTATCTCTCATAAAACTGACCAGCACCACGCCTGTATCTCTTGTGCTCTCATCGCCATCTGTGTTTCCCCTCAAGTATGAGTACAGATGTCGCAGAAGCAGCCAATTTGAATTCGCGCCAAGTACGCTTGTGACAAGGTTGAGCGAGCCTTCTGAGGGAAGAGCGATATATGGCTCTAAAAGATGAGGTATCCGTGACATTGAAGCCATTTTGTGGGTTGTGCCAATAGAGATTGTTTGGTTGATATTGAAGATTTTGAGGTTCCTTCGTACTGTGCGAAAAGTGTCATAGTGGAGCGCAGGCTGCGGGAGAAATGCCCGACCTAAGGTTTAGGTTGCTACCCGGCAGTTTAGTACATGGCATCTTTCAACTAGAACAATTCTCGAACTCTCAGGTTATAACATATCTATGAATGTAATTTCTCAAAATCCATCTTCGAACGTCGTGTTCTTTGAAAGATAGCAGCATCATAATGCTCCCAAGCCGTCAACGTCTAGGGTCTGGTGGTGTGCGTTCTTGGAGTGTTGACTCAAAAAGTGCGTAGGCCAAGTCCGCGTTACTGAATTGTTGATTGCCCTGTCGCGTAATCACAAGATGATCATGCTGCGTGAATTGATCGATCAAATCAAGGAAGGATGTCTACGAGCGCATGCAGACAGATAACAGACAATCACTACTCTTCGCTTCGTATTTTTGTGATCTGAACTGACTCATATTCACCGAGAACATGTTGCGAGAGTATGTGTTCCAAACAGCAGATGCTAGGCCAGTTGCAGATCATGTCACAGAGAACTTGTCTTGAATTCTTGTGATGATGATGGTATGTGGGAACTGAATGAGAAGTAACACCCCGGGCATATCACGTATGGTTAGGTGCAGTAGACACAAAGCATACAGGGTACCACTCATCTTTGGGAACACCAATGATATTCATTCTATTCGACTGTTGTGGTGCTTCATGGAACAGTCGGGAAAATGTGTTATAGACAGCAAATCGTACATAATCTATTAATTTATTATGATTTGCCAAACAACCCTCCAAAAAGTGATGATCCCCCACCACCTCCTCCACGACCTCCATGCCTTCTCGCTTCGGTTCTGATCCATTCCTTTAGGAACTCTCGATCAGCTAGCTTCCTGGCATCCGATAGCTTGGTAGCCGTCTGAGCTTCCCCGCCGTCAAAGCTCAGAAGCGTGGGAATGCTGGTAATCATGTAAGTCATGGCCAAGTTGGGATCTCCAGACATGATATCTGGAGAATCAAACTCGACAGTAGCAAGAGACACTCCGCCTTCCTCCTCGCCGACACCAGACTCGACGAGGTCTTGTAAGAGAGGATTGACAGCCTTGCAAGTTGAACACCATGAGGCGGACCAGAACGTCAGCAGGGGTGTGCGGGACGAGGTTGAAAGTGAAAGGTAGGTTGAGAAAGAGTCATTGTTGCGGATACTAGCTAGCGGTCAACAAACATGCAAAACAAGCTATTTCTCGGCGTACGAGAGACCCAGCCAGCGATCGACAAATAAGGGTTGCAAGGAGGGAACATGTGCGGAGACATGTGATCTGTCAAAGCGACGCGATTCGACTTACGGGGCGTATATTTGATTCTTGGCTTGTCGCGGTGTGCTTGAGGAAATTGATGCTCGCTGAATTGAAACAGCCCGCAAAGACAATGTCTTGCCGTAGAACGGCCGCAGTCCAGCGCGTAGGGAAAATGTGTGCATTTTGGCCCTTTTTTTGTTGTTGTTGTTGTTGTTGTGAGAGACAGATTTAAAGGGAATCGAAAACGAGTATCAAAACAGAACAGAACAGTACAGTAAAATTGAGCCTCAATGGGTGGATGGGATGAAACCCTGGAATGCGAGTAGATTCTGGAGTTGAGACAGGGTAAGATGACTAGCCTCAGCAATGATGTAATAATGCTTCACAGATATCTCTCGCAGGGAGCTTTGGTGGCTCCAGGACCCTTCAACAGGCGGGGGGGCCTGCAGAATCCACTGGGGCAGTTGCAGTGAGATAAGCCAGTAATAGGCCGCACGGGACACCGTTTAAACGCCAGAAGTCGGTCACGCGTGCAGCATCTACAAAAAACGAATCTTGGTTTAACCTGAAATCGACTGTCGTTAATGGCACTGCCGCGGCTCCCGCTGGTGACCCATTCATATTGTTATTGTCACCAGGTCTTTTGAATCCTAGAGGCGTTGGAGTGGAGTTGAGCCCGGTGATCCAACGTTAACCTTACTCGTGTTAGAGTGGTAAGGAAGGGCACCTAGGCAGTCGAAAGTTTACCTACCTACCTAGCTGACCTTACTTGACTTCGCTTGGGGTTGGGCTGGACTGATCCTTATCAAGGAAGACCCCTTATTCATCCATACATCTGCCGGGAAGGCATAGGTACATATATATCTAGACGAACCCGTGTCCTCGAGAACCTCGTTCTTCCTTTCCATTGTCATACTTCTGTGGTTAGACTCGAGCGACTTCAGCCTTTCGGATTTCTTTGTTATCATCTGACGAGGATTTTTACCGACTTTGTTCCCAAGGATTTGACGACTACAACTATACTATACATACATAAGCGATCTTCACACGACGGTCTGAGCTGCTCCGCAATTTATTGGACCTTGATGCCTTCCATTGCTTCGCTAAACTAACGACCTGCTTCCCATCTTTTATCATTCCTACCACAAATCTTTCGTCTTCATCCACATATGCCCTGAAATTACCTAGACATCTATCCTCGTATTCATTCATCCTCTCTCACCTTCGTCCTGTTTCTCCAGCATCCTTCAAATTTGGTAGACCTACAGTCGAAACATGCGCAGCTCCTAAGACCACACCTAGTATCTATCAAGGTCTACTCACTCGATCCACAGGCATTGCGCCTAGCTCGCCCTTTGACCCAGAGAAAATTTACAATATCAGAAAATTCTTTGTGTGTTCAGATCATTGACTTGTCAAGTCTTCCATCATGTCAGAAAAACCCAATGTGCCTAGATGGCGGCGCTTTCTGGGCGGCGGTGGCGACGGCTCTGCCAGTCCCCGTCAGAATGATGCTTATGGACCATCGAAATGGAGCATGGGAGTTTTGAATGACAAAGAGACCATTGAGGTTCCAGGTTAGCACAAAGAACTCTATAATCCCATGTCTATTGCAAAACTAACGTGCCGCAGGCTCTGTGCTTCTTCTCGCATCGCATCGCAATGAGCCGCTTGGTCTGCGAAATGTTCACGCTAGAAACTCTCATTCTTCCATTCCTACTGGTTTTCCTGTGGATGAAAGAAGAGCATCAGCCTCTTCAGCAGCCGCGGCGGCAGCAGCAGCGGCAGTTGCAGCGGAAAGCCACCGCCCAGCAAGTGCGAACCGCCCAGTTAGTGCGAGTGAAGACAAGAAGAAGACAAGCGACGGCGCCATCATCCTCGAACCTCAGCCCGAGGACTCAGGAAATGACCCTCTGAATTGGCCCTCTTGGAAACGAGATGCTGCTCTTTTGTCGCTCGGATTCTACTGCATGATCGGTGGTGGTACGACTCCCTTGATTGCCGCTGGCTTCACGGATGTTGCCGAGGAGTACGGCGTTGACGTCGAGAGAGTGGCTCTGACCACCGGGCTTTACATGATGGGTATGGGTCTCGGTTCCGTCGTGTTCTCACCAACTGCCATTCTTTATGGAAAGCGCCCAGTATACTTGGCCAGCGCCGTCATGTTCATTGGTACATCGCTCTGGTCCGCATGGTCTCCAAGTTTCAACTCCCTCTTGGCCGCCAGAGTTTTTCAAGGCTTTGCCGTCGCCCCAGTTGAATGTCTCCCATCAGCTACAATCGCCGAAATCTTCTTCCTTCACGAGCGAGCATACCGTATCGGTATTTACACCCTCCTCTTGCTCGGAGGCAAAAACTTGGTTCCTCTTGTTAGCGCAGTTATCATTGGCAGTCTCGGATGGCGCTGGACCTTCTGGATCCTCGCTATGATTATTGGCTTGGGTGGTGTGCTTCTCTTCTTGTTCGTCCCCGAGACCTTTTGGGATCGAACTCCTCACGCGAGGCCCAAGCATCCATCTAAGAGACCGAGCTTCCTTCGCCGACTCTCGTCTCGCCACCAGGTCCAACAAGTCAGAGATGAAGCCCTCCTAGAACATGAGCATGGGGAAACACCAGCTGAAGTATCCTCTGTCCCAGATGGAGGACAATCGCCTGCTTCTTTCCACCACCGAGGCAGAAATCTTCATGTGGGTTGGGCTGGACCTGATGCTGCTGATGAAGAGCCTGTAGCTCCTGGAGTCGCCCCTGTCACGCCTAAAGCAGTGGTCAATTCATCAGATAAAGGTTCGGTCTCGCCTTCTGGTGCAGACAATAGCACTGGAAGCGAGTCCAACGACACCTCATTCAAGTTAGGCCCGAACCTGGAGAACGAGAAGATGGACGCTTCAGCCTTTCAGGGTCCGCCAAAGGTCCAGGCGTACACGCACAATCTTCGCCAACAGCCCCCAAAATCATTTACTCAAACCCTGAAGCCTTTTCATGGACGTCTCAACGGTGACAGTTGGTTCAAGGTTATGGTCCGACCCTTCGTCCTCTACGCATACCCTGCCGTTTTGTGGTCATCCGCCGTGTATGCTTGCTCTGTCGGCTGGCTTATCGTCATTTCCGAGTCTATTGCCATGATTTACCGCGACCGAGAGAGCTATAACTTTACTGCTCTCCAGACAGGTCTGGTATACATCTCGCCGTTTATCGGTGGTATCTTGGGAACCGGCGTAGCAGGCAAGGTCAGCGACGTTATTGTCAAGATAATGTCCCGTCGCAACGGTGGACTCTACGAGCCTGAGTTTCGTCTCGTCATGGCCATCCCTATCGTGATTACTACCTGCATTGGCCTTATGGGCTTTGGATGGTCTGCCGAGGAGAAGGACCATTGGATGGTCCCTACCTTCTTCTTTGGTGTTGTCTCCTTTGGATGTTCGTTGGGCTCAACAACATCCATCACATTCTGCGTCGACAGCTATCGTCAATATGCGGGAGAGGCTTTGGTTACACTCAACTTTTCAAAGAATATTCTGCACGGTCTTGTTTTCAGTCTCTTTGTGACCCATTGGCTGCACGGAGATGGTCCCAAGAAGGTATACATCTACATCGGTATTATCCAGCTGGTCTTGATGCTTTTCACGATTCCCATGTACATATTTGGTAAGAGGGCTCGCATGTGGACGGTTCGAGCCAACTTGATGGAGAAGTTCTGATTGTGTTCGGTCATGGCATTGTTACGACGCATCAAATGCATTTTCACAAAGGTGTTTTGCTATCGCACTCATTGGTACGACTCACAGGAGTTTTGGGTTTCTTATTACTTGCATCCTACGGGGCAGCACGCAAGTGCTACAGCATTGCATGATTTGCATATTAGCATTTGATAGAATGATAGCGCTCAGAATGACCACTGAATTGTTCCTGCATATGTCTATCTATACGGGAAAGGTGAACCGCACGCCGAAAATTGTTCTTATCAACACGACAACCAACCAGCGCTGAGACTTCCATTCACATTGAGAGACATCCAAGTTCCTTCAAAACATACAGCTGAATCGACTTTTTTACAGTACCACATCTTAGCGTGTCCAAATGGATGGTAACGTGTCAACGCAGAGAGACCTGTCAGATCCGGCCCATCCGAGCAACTGTCACAAGTCTCTACATATGATGAGCAGTGCCTTCTCGTTCGTTGCCATGTGACACAGCGATGAGTTGGCGTTCAAGTGATATCTTATCCGACGTGTAGAGAATGCGCCTTCACATAAGGAATGCCGAAAGTGAACGAATAGCATAAATGTTTTGTAATAGTGTGGTTGGTATCCGTATGGCAAGTTTGCAGGGAGGCCGGTGTTTGCTTATGAGGTATATGATGATGCCGCTACATTTTGATGATGATAATATGTGCTTCAGCTCCTCCTCGCGACGGAGTCGGGACTATTCGATATAGGTAGCACTTGTCTCTGTAAAATATTGCCTGATTTTATCAACATGCCTCGTGGGGTAGGTAAGCAGTTGGCAATACTATAAGAAAGCATCATGGTTGAGCTGCATGAAGAATGGCGTCTAGCGCAGGATACCAAAGGCCTTGGTGTACATCCCTAGTCTCACTCAATCTCCAGAAACGGGATAGAATAACCCATTCTCACATAGATCAGGGAAAGTTCGTGAGTGAATTGACCATTCTCGATGGTTCTCTTGTTATATTGTCAAATTACACCGCTTCCATAATGGTATATATCTGCGCCGTATGCAAGGCCTGCCATGCTATTCAAAGACACCGGATCCAACGCCCCCTTTCTCTTTATATACATGCCAAGAGACTTTTTCCCCTGCCATATGTTGATAAAGCAAGGCTGGTTCCTAACTGCCTCGTAGTTCCTTTTCGTTTCCTGGTTACTCTTGTATTGCGAGAATTGCGTAAAGCTGATTTTACTTTGTCGTTAGAAATCGAAGAAACGCCATCCTGGTTTACATAAGGACACAGTCGCCCTCCTGCTTTTGGTCCATCTTGCTTCGAGAGATACGCTCACGCTGGCGTGTCCCGTTTCTGCCTGCACCCCGTTTGAGATCCTCTAAGCGCTCGCGAGCCTTGGGAAAGTCCTGGGCTACGACGTATTGTTAGTTACGTGTAGTTATGTTCCGAGTGTGATTGCACTTACCAGCTGCTCGCCAATACCAGCGCTTTGCATCCTCAAGATTGGGTGGGACACCAATGCCCACCTCTGTGAAGTAACCCATAGCGTATTCGGCCTTGGCCAGACCTGCAATGGCAGCTTTTCGGGCCCATAGGTATGCTTCGGTGTCGCTCTGTTTTAACACACCTTCGCTGCCCGTCAAATACCAGCCGCTGAGCGCAAGTTCTGCTTGGTGCTCCTCTTGCGTTGCCGCTTTTGAGTACCACTGAATAGATTGTCGAGGATCAATCGGGCAACCCAATAATCCATACTCAAAGGCACAGCCGAGTCGGTATTGTGAGAATTTGTACCCCAGATCAGCAGCTTGAAGAAATAAGCTATATGCGTATGCTTCGTCTCGAATAATAGCATCGTTCGGTTGAGCTGATTCGTATAATAGCCCTAATTCATGCAGAGCATGCGGGGTTTCCCTATCTGCTCGCTCTGCAGCTCGCTTCAACCAGCCGACCGCTTCTCTAGGATTTCTGGGCTGGCCGAGAAGTCCCTTGAGTAAGATCATTCCGACCTTGTACATGGCTGGGGGATCGCCCAGAGTTGCAGCCCGTTTATACCACTGGATTGCTTTCATTGGATCCTTGCGTGTGCCACCTCCGTCTTCATGGCCGATTTCGCAACATACTGCGGTTCGGTAAGCTGCTGCAGCGTGTCCAAGTTTCGCAGCAGACTGGTACTGGGTGAAGGCTTCCTTGTAGTCAGGTTCACCGAAGAGGCCCCTTCCAAGACAATCGGCCAGCAAAAACATAGCATCCGGGTTTTGAGCATTAGCAAGCTTCTTGAGAATCTTGTGACAGTCAATTAGATAACGTTCACGTGCCCTTGTGCGTTGCTTGGGGTCCGGCATCTTGGGTGCCAGCACGTCAGCAGCTTCGACCAACTTTTTAGCTAATCTTAGAGCCGAGGCCTGGTCGCTCGCGTTGTTTTTGATAAGCATCCTAAGATGCTCCAGTTCTTGGGTCGTGACAGGGCCTTCTTCTATGATAGGCGCCTGCGGGCCATTGTTTCGAGGTGGTGACTGCTGCTGCTGTTGTTGATATTGAGTTTGCGGTTGAGGTCGAGGTGCTGGTGTAGAAGCTCCATAGTTACGGACCGGAGCTGGTTTGCTACTCATGTGAACCATGGAGTCTTGCATCAAGCCTGGACGAATGGGTGCTGGATGTGTAGGCAGACCATCCACATTCACCGGCCCTCCAACAGAGCCGTTCATTGCTGCCGGTGCACTTGGTCCTCTTGGAACCAGTTGATTGTATTCCTGATCATAACCTGCCTGGTAGTTGCTCATTGGCGGGATAGGAGGGACTGCAGGGACGTCAGGTACATCACCAGCCATCTCAAAGATGGCTGTTTGAGGCTGACGAAGCATTGGCTGAGATTTTGCATGGTTAAGTACCGCGGTTTGATGGGCTACACGTTGAGGCTGTTCATTGCTAGGACGCATTGACTGTTCGAAAGAACTGCGCTGCCCCGGGGCTGGTGCCGCATCGAAATCGGGAAGGCTGGTTCGGTTCTGCTGAGGATGCTGTCCGTAATCCGAGTTACTATTATGTTGGGGATCGAGGTGGTAGGCGTCGTATACTTCTTCATATGAAGCCCTCGGGGGAGTCTGATATGCGCTTCCGTCGTTGTACCCGCCATCGTAAGGACCAGCTGGGCCTCCCTGCGGACCGGCTGTGTAGGATCTTTGCGGGGGAGCCCGATGACCGCCAGCAGTCGAGGGTCGTTGAGGTATCCCTCGGCCAGCGGGGGTGCTGTACTGCATCGTCTGTGTTCGTTGAGGGGGTGGCATGTCAACCGTTTGCCTCATGTCGTCTACTGGCATGGTTCTGCTTCGCGCTGGTGGACCAAAGCTACCTGCAGGAGGCTCTTGCGGGCCATAATATCCATCATCATAATTTCCATAACCATCCTGAGGTCCATAACCCCCAGTCTGTCTTGGGGGAACTCCTTGGTGATATCCTCTGGGAGGAGGCCCGCGACCTCCATTTGCTGGTGGCCGCCCGTATTCGCCTTGGCTGCGCTGGGTGTCAGAACTCGAGCGACCGTTTGTTGGCATCATTTGCCGCTGATTTATGTCCATATTCGACATTTGATCGACCATCTGTTGTTCATAACCCAGGTCTGGTCTTTGTCTGTCTTGTGGAGGATACTGTTGCCCAAACTGGCCGTCTCGGGGACTCATGGGTGGGGTGTTCATGGGGTTTCGGCGAGCTTTTCATTCTCTGGTAAGCTGAGTAGCATGCCTCGGTAGTACGGAGACTCACCTGCAGGGTCGGAGTTCGCAGCATATGGCCCTGGGCGCATGGCATTTTGTGCAGGATGTCCATTTGGCATACCTCGACCTGGACCTGGACCTGGACCTCCCCGGGGAGGAGGAGGGCGCTGTTGGCCACGATGCGGATCAGCTGTTTGTGGACGAGGAATCGGCCCTCCACGAGGGCCGGGCATCGAGCGCCCGCCGCGTGCATATGGATCTTGAGGAGGTGGCCCTCTGCCGTAGTTGTGGTCTTGATACTGTCCTCCATATGCCTGGCCGGAACCTCCGTTATAATCATCATAGCTTTGGCCTCTTTGACGTCCGTCGTACTGTGGTTGTGCTCCGTATTGCTGTGGCGGCGCACCACCATATTGTCGCGGGGCAGGCCTGGGCGGCCCTTGTCGGTGCTGGCCGCCGTAACCTACGTCGTACGTAGATGCCATGATCGCGATTCGGTGGTTCAAAAAATGGGAAGAGCTCTGGCCTCGCCTCTTGAGTTATCCTTATGGCCAAGAAGAAGATAATATGAGTCTGGAGGTCAGTTGGCGCAAAATCGTGTTTCAATTACTGTCGCATGGCGTGCCGCAGCTACGGCAACTGGGTTTCCGGTAGACGTGTGATCGGCAGTCCGGATCGTAGAACTATTGCAAGAGAACAATGATGATCTCAGCCACAAGAAGTAGTAAATATAGCACAGAAAAGACAGTGGTGCTCTTGGGTCTGTGAGCAGAAGGTAGAGATGACGAGAAAAACACCGATATCGTTTCCTGCGCAAAACCAAAAGAGGAGGATCGTGACAAGTGAATGACACAAGGAAGAAGGATAGCTCCAGCTGGGACCTGTTTTTTTTTTCCCCTCTCGCTGACGGACAGGTAGAAGTTGCTTTCAGACGACGCAGTTCAAAAGAGGACAGGGGAATCCCTTTATGTTTGGTCATTCATCCGAAACGGGAGAGTTCAAGGTATCCAAGGATAGGTCAGGTTGCCTCCAACCTCCAACGTGACCTGCCCCCGGGTTTGCTGCCATTCGGGCAATCAGTCAGATCCATCTTAGCTGCAGCCCAGTAGTATCCGTCCGTCTTCTTCAATGGAAGCATGTGGAGCGAGAGCGCTAAATCTACAGTGGCTCATCGGGTCGTTTAGGCCCGTTTTCCAGGTTACCTTGGGTGGATACGTCCTGCATGCGGGTGGTACCTTACTTGAAGTTTACCCCTGTCAGTCAGGTCGGGAAGAAGATTTGAGACTGCCCGGTGGAAGGCTTCAGGGGCATCATTCAATGCCCCCAGGTCCGGTTTCTAGGGTCCTATGCCTTACTTAATGTGCTATGCTAAAGTGGCTTTAGGCTGTCACAAGATAATTAAACGACTCGGCATCAAGGACCTGTCGAGGGGAGCATGCCTGGACAGGCCAAATTCTAACTGGTGTCGTCACATATCTAAACAAAGAACTTTTTCCACAGTTAGAACGGGTCATAGGCTCGTATCACAGGGCGAGGTCTTCTCCATTCCAATCGTACGAGCGACTGGGCGCTTCGCTGCTGCCGGCTTGGCTTACAACCGCCAGCCGACACATACATAGCGAATTGTGGCTTAAACCAGCCCCTGGCTGTTCAACGGCGACGTTTTTTTACCACGTCTGCCACCGTCCATCCTCCAAACTGCCGCACTATATGGTACCCTAGGATTCGACGTGTCATTGCCTGGTTGAGACAAAGCTTTGTGGTGTAACAGAATGCTGGTCATTATACTTCGGTGACTTAATTGTATCATCAGAGAACTAATAATACCATCAGCTCCTCACGAATGAGAATGCGGAAGAGCCCCTTTACCGAGAGGACTGGCATCAAAGTCGAAACAAATCAATAAAACGAATGATCCTTTGAAAGCCGTGTCTACTGTACTTTCTTGACATACCCCTGGTAGCCCTAAGCACGGCTCCTCGCATAACATCATCTGTGGATCTGGCCAAGACACATGGTTTCCCGTCAATGAACGGTTTTCATGGCGTCTCCGAAGGCTCAACGGAGCCCTGTGGCGGTTAATCGGCGCTAGATAAAGGTACCCAGGAGGCATTGCGGTACCTGTGCGTAAAATGGTGCCGGCGGGACCTGGTATCCAGGGTTGCTTAGCACTCTGATCTGTTGACGTCAGGAGAGGCTTTCCGGTATGTACAGCACGCTTGGCTGAGGTTGAGGCTGTAAACTGTACAGTCCATTAAGCTTGATACGTATATCCGTCCAAGGTTGAGACAGTTGTCTGAGCGGGTGTGTAGATCCGACGAAACCGGAGATTTGCCCACCCACGTTGGCCTCCTGCGACACGATTTGTCGAGCACGCATGAAGCTGAACTTGGGTATTGACCAGTCAGACGCTCCGAAGCGTCTTGTTTGGGAAGAATGCTCTTTGCCACCTCCAAACAAGCTCGTTCGACACGAGAAGCAATTCCATGCTGTGGAAGAGCTGAAACAGTGTATGAGCCGCACAAAGAGTAGGTCCAGACGATCCTGCAGCTCCTGCTCGCCATGCAACGTTGACTTTCAGACCTAGTCGTCAATCAAAAAATGGAATTCATTTGACACTTGGTGATCCTCAGAGTTCGTTTTCATAGCGACAATAAATGTGACCGTGTTACTGAGGCACTGCACAGCGAATAAAGCATTTCTTACAATGGCATGCGTAGAACTCGGTGATCAAAATATTGATATGATTCACGGCCCGAAATAGATATTGTACAATCAGTTATGGGTGGATTGGCTTAGTAGGTAGGCCGAGACTAGGTCACCGGTTGATGGTCGGGTTCGGGTGAAGATTGGCTCCGTGACCGCTTTCCCTTATTGAAACGCCCACCAATGGGGGAATACTGCCAAATCAATGACGGATGCAGAATCGTGAAAATCATCATTGGAACAACTGGGACCGATTCAATTCGATCGCACTTAACGAGCTACTTTTTGCGCATTTCGATTCTCTCATAGCCAATCTTACTTTGCTATCGCAATGGCAGCTAAGCAACCGTCGTCAAGGTGGTGGTTTTGGACCAAGGTCCTGATGGGGTAAGGATTCTCTGATCGCAGCATCTGCGCAATCACAAGCTAATACATTGATGCAGTGGTGCTGTCGTCGCTGTTGGCGGACCGGCCTTCACCATGTGGTTAACGCCTACTGAGGAAGAACTCCGATCGAGATATAACCCCGAATTGCGCAAGAAGAGTCTGGAGAATCGCGAGGAGCGACAACAAGATTTTGATGATTTCGTGACCCGACTGAAGGAGTACTCCAAGTCTGATAAGCCGAGTACGTTTATTTTGTTATGTCGATTTCCACCACTAATACTTCGCTAGTCTGGATTGTTGTGAAGGAGGAAGAGGAGCGAAAGCGAAAGAATGCTGCAGCTGCAGCAAAGGCTTCAAAGCTCGAGACCGAGACTCGACGTGAGGAGATGAGAAGGGAAGCTGGTCTGGATGGGAAATAAAATCGACAACGACCATTTATATCGAATATCGTTTTTTACTTGTAAGAGTATGAGAGATGATCAAAGAACGACTCATGTATAACAGCTGGGTAACATAGGGAGCTAGTTGAAGGGTTAAGAAATCACTTGGAGTTATTTGACCAGGATATAATGGTACTTTTTTTTTTTGACACCAAATCCGTTCGATTCTTTTGCTATGGCATAGCCCGGAAATTTTCTCTGATCGATACGAACAATTATGAATGGTCGTAAGAACTGTCGCTCAGCTCAGTCTCAGTGCGGTGTCAGCGAAGTATCAACCAAGTCTCAATGCTGGCGCCTATTCAAACAAGGGGATATTGATTTCCAGGTAGGGCTCTGGTATCAATTAGCTGCTTTCAGCTGCTTGCCATGACTAGAAAAGTCCCATGGTTTTTGGGATGTGAAAGAGCTGCGGGAGGCTATAAGTTAAGATACCCCACGAGCCTGTAACGTCACGACCTAGCTGTTGGTGTACCTATAGGTGTAAGTACCCCTACCAGTACAAGGGCGGAGCACACAGAGCCCCTCCTCTCCCTCGGCGAAATGGTAGTTCCACAGGCGAAAACTCTTGGCACGCACAAAATCTACTTTGACTTATCACCACTGATTCGAAGCCGACGGCGACAAACAGCTAATTAACCAAGCCTAACTACTGGTACGTTGCCCGACCCGCGAATGCACGAATTCACGATCAATTCGTCTCCGAATAATCGATTTATCCCGTTCGAATCCGACCCCGACTGACGAGTTTTGTTCCAGTTTCGATCGAGTCCCCCGATCCCCCGCAATCGAATTTCGCCCATCATGTCCGACGTCCAAGAACGCCTCAAGAAGCTCGGCCTCGGTGCCCGAACTGGTACGTGATTTTTGCGCAATTTTTAAATTACCTCTGAGGTGAGAGAGCAACAAGCTGATTTATGATACAGGGTATGTTTGCGCATAACGAGGCTTATACGCCGTCACGGCCGAATATCGCAGCTAACGGAACGACTTAGTGGAAAGGGTACCCCCCGACGAAAGGTCAAGCGCGCACCTGCCCGCTCCGGTGCCGACGACAAGAAGCTTCAGCTCGCCCTTAAGAAGCTGAACACCCAGCCCATCCAGGCCATTGAGGAGGTCAACATGTTCAAGCAGGACGGCAACGTCATCCACTTTGCTGCCCCCAAGGGTTAGTCATCCCACTTTGGTGTTATTGTGCGCGGGGCTTTGGTGTATACTGACATGTGCCTTTCCACTCCAACAGTCCACGCCGCCGTCCCCTCCAACACCTTCGCCATCTACGGTAACGGTGAGGACAAGGAGCTCACTGAGCTTGTCCCCGGCATCCTTAACCAGCTCGGCCCCGATTCCCTTGCCTCCCTCCGCAAGCTCGCTGAGAGCTACCAGGCCATGCAGAAGAAGGGTGAGGACGACGACGAGATCCCCGACCTTGTCGAGGGTGAGAACTTCGAGGGCGAGCCCAAGGTCGAGTAAATTTCCTCCACACACTCGAGGGCGATGGGGCAGTGAGATCGTAGGCATGTCCGGCCAAGAGGCTGGCTAGTTTCTCCTGCGAGGCGGGTTTTATGTTTCCCCCTGGTAATGGGTGGATAGTCGTAAGAACCACTCCCCGGCTCTCCATGCCGAGTAGCTGAGGAGTAGGTACGGGTACGCAAGAGGTCACAGCTTGGGAACTGTCGCGGTGGAATGGCGATTTATGCTGGCTGAGGTTGATTGATCTGTACAAACAAACAAAAAATACGACTTACATCGGGAGAAATACCAATCTCTAATGATGTCAATGATTGCTACGCTTTTCTAGTTGGAAATCTGATCCTCCGTCATTCCTGATCCACCCTATCAGTGCTACCTCGCGCGTCTCGTCCTTTACTCTTCTCCTGTGAGCCGTGAGTTGGCCTTGCTTTATACCATGATAAGTACCGGAGCTTATATATAGTGCCGTAGCGGAGCATCCATCGCTGAGCATATTGGCAAGGTCACTGGCCGCCTCCCACATGCTCCGTCTGGACGTGCGACTTGCGCCATTTGCCTTGAAAGCTTTCCGACCTTGGATGACTCCCCCAATTATGTTCTCTTCGAAGCCTGAAAGCGACCAGGTTGCTGCAAGGTTGCTAGCCGAGATCTTATCAGCCCGAGCTTTCACGACTATCTTCGAGAACTCGAATTCCAGGCCTGTCGTTAGGGTTGAAAAGTCCTTAAATGAATAACCTCCTGGCCATATCTTACCAGCCAAGGGATTCATTCTACCTTCTGCCGAAAAAGCACGCCTGCAAGCAACCTCAGAATATTGTGATTGCGGCAGCACCATAGTGTGAATGTATGCGTTGGTTGGGTCAACAAGAAGTGATGTAAGAGTTGAAAGAAGTGAGGTGCATTGCTTAAGCGCTAGTTTATCCGAGCAGGACTTGGATAGCGTTGGCGGTGCGTCTCCTCGAGCAGGCTTCCGCCTAACAATGCCGGTTCGAGAGAAGCAAGCACGCCCCAGCAAAGAGACGTTGACGTTTGGATCGGGAGTCCTGGTTATATGTGTTGGTGTTTCCCATGCTGAAGCATCTTCTTGGGCAGCCATTGTGAGTTCCATGCTAGCATCGCCGCCTATTTGAGTTAGATGAAAACTATGGCATTCTGGGAATCTCATACATGGCGCTTCTGAACAATACATATGCAGTCTTACATCGTCTTTGATCTCGAAAGGGTGCGAAGAAACTCCATCGCTATTGGGCGTGTGCTTCTTCCTCTGTAGAATGCTCAACTCATCACCTCTGTTAAGAAGATTCCGACATTCATCGAGCAGGAAGCGATTGAATGTCCTAATGGCTAGGACCTCGGCATGCCAGTCATGAATACCGACCCCGTTCGATTGTGCTATTTTCGACACCGGAAGGCATTTCATACCAGTTCTACATGATTAAGCTTAGATTTGCAGCGAGCCATGATAGTCTAGGATTTCTTACGCCAGGGCTAGACAGGTCAAAACGCCGTTCTGTTCAGCGACAATGCCACTTAATGGAACCCATTCGTGTAAGCCATTGTCGCGAACAGCAGGTTTGCGTTTTGAAGGTAACTTGTGGAACTGCTGCAATACTGCTTGCGCAATCGAATCTGCCTGAGAAGTCATCTAAACATGCCCAGGCTATTCAAGGTCCAGTTTGGTCCAGTGACCCAAGAAACCTGATAGATCGAGTTAGCAAACTAGGTGCTCTGTACTGTACTATAGTGGCCCGTGATGGTGGTGTAAGTGAAGCCGAGCCTCCTTCCAGCATGTTGCACCGATGATTCTCCGGTTTCAGTGGATGAGACGCCCCGAACAGTGAGGGTACGCGCAGCTGCACGTGATAGCCAGTCTCCACCCAAAAAAGCGGCTTGCCTGCCCTAGATCGCTTAGTCATTTAGCACACAATCCGAGAAATTGACTGCCCGTAGACAGACAGTCGACCCTCAACTTTCCATTTGCCTCTGCCAATCCACGGTCAACTACACAACACCTTGTCGCCTTTAACGCACAACCAGCGACAAGATGCGAACCTACGAGGACACCTTCTCCGGCGCGAGAATTTACCCTGGCAAGGTACGCTCCTTCTGCCATTTACCCCGTTGATGCGATCCGGTCGATTATCGAAATGCGAAGTTCCCAGTCGCTGGAGGGGGATGATGACGATGATGGATCGCATGGACGAGGCATACTTGGTGCTGAACAAGATGAGGACATCAAAGGCTAACGGATATCGCTTCACAGGGTAAGCTCTACGTCCGTGGCGACAGCAAGATCTTCCGATTCATGAACGGCAAGTCTGAGTCTCTCTTCCTGCAAAGGAAGAACCCCCGCCGTATCGCATGGACCGTCCTCTACCGCCGCCAGCACCGCAAGGGTATCTCTGAGGTATGCAACAATTGAACGCCAGCAGCACTTCTGTCTCGAAGCCCTTCACTGCTGCTGGCCTCCCATCAATCATCGCCACATGACAGAACTGACACATGCTATAGGAGGTTGCCAAGAAGCGAACTCGCCGCACTGTCAAGGCTCAGCGTGGTATCGTCGGTGCTTCTCTCGACGTGATCAAGGAGAAGCGCAACATCCGACCCGAGGCCCGCTCCGCTGCCCGCGCCCAGGCCATCAAGGAGAGCAAGGAGAAGAAGCAGGCCGATGCTGCTGCCAAGAAGTCTGAGAAGGCTAAGCTCGCCGCCCAGGCCTCCAAGGGCCAGGCTGTCCGACAGGTCAGCAAGCAGGGTGCCAAGGGCTCTGCTCCCAAGGTCCAGGCCAAGACCCGCTAAGTTAGGAATTGAACTTGAGGGAGGATGAAAATGGGAGAGTGGAGTCCGTGGTTCTTGTGTCTTTGTCCGGCCGGTTCTTCTACAATCTCGGGTGCATGGATTGCCAATAGGGTGCATTGATAGTTGAGCAATGCAAATGGTCAAACAAACAAACAAAAACGCATCTGATTCGTGTCGTGACGAACAAGGGATGTGCAGTTATGCGGTGGCTGGGTAAATACCTCACGGCGTTATTCAGGATGCTAGCAACTTAGCTTGTTAGATAACGACACAATGCCTTACGATACAAGAACAGACGTCACAGAAATCGCTTCAACTAGATTGTGTTCAATGGTTTTCATGCAGTTTGTCTATTATATCGTTGTCTCATTCAAGTGTCTATGGTATGTTGGAAGCTCTTTCGTAAGTAAATCTGATTACAGGTGAGCGAGGACACCAAGGGCACCAGACTTCTCGATGCTCTTGGGCTCGTCATCCTTGGAGGCGTAGACGATCTTGCCGTGGTCGACAATGAGAGCGAAACGACCAGTTCGTTCGCCTAGGTTCCAGCCGATGCTGCTGGAGAACTTGGCATTGTGGTCGGACATGAAGAGCTGCGTAAGTCAATATCGTGTTTCTTGGATAGAGATGTTCCAGAAACTTACAATTCGGTCATCGGTGATACCGTTGGCCTTGGCCCAACCGTGCATGACGAAGGCATCGTTGACAGCAATGACAATGACCTGGTCAACGCCCTTGGCCTTGATCTTGTCAATGTTCTCAACGTAAGAAGGAACGTGAGAGCCACTGCAAGTGGGGGTGAAAGCACCGGGGACAGAGACAAGGACGACCTTCTTGTTCTTGAACTCTACGGTACAGTGTCAGTACGGGAGTACAATGAGCGTTTGGATGAGGAGTCACATACCCTCGCTGGCGTTGTAGTTGGTGGGAGCACCGCAGGTAGAGAATTCAGCAATCTCAGGAGTGGGCTGGATGTAGCTGAAGAAGACCCCCTCAGGGAAGTTATCGCCGACCTTGAGCTCAGGCATATTGGTTGTGTTTGTGTTGTTGATGGGGTTGTTTGTTTGTGTGGTGGAAGAGTCGAAGTCTGATAGGTATCAAATTGCGAGAGAAGGGATGGAATTGACAGACTTTGTGGAAATATATAGAATGTATTCGCTGGTAGCAGCTTCTCGTTCTAGGCAGTCCTCCGTGACTGAATTATGCCGCTCTTTCCCTAAGACACTCTAGAGCAAACGTGGGATTCTCCACCCCGCCGCCGCCTGCCTCGATTCTCTCAACCTTCTCGGGGAGCCATCGGAGAGTCAGAAACGGTACTGGCTGGCGCAAGAAGGGCCACCCATGAGGTCAGTGAAGACTCGGACTGTGGAGCTGTTCGGAAGGCGGTCGACGCGGCCTTGGTGGGACCGCTATCTACCGCTCATGCCGCACTGATCTGGTGTTTAGACGCGGAGCACCTTGATAGGGATTGGACATGTCACTGTTTCGGGACAGGGTCCTTTCCTTTCAAGGGTCTTGTTTGGAATCATTTCTGACGATACTTGTTCCGGTACGTATTCTGTGACGAATGTCAAACCCAATGTCTACCAGTTCAAGCTGCTGTTGGATGAGGCTCGGCTTCAGCTTCGGTATGCGAGTGACCGTCGGCTCAGCATTTGTCATCCGGTTCGGGATCTGATCAAATTATCAACGCCAGAAGCATTGCCCACAAGTTCCAACCAATTGAGTTATGGCAGGTCGATCAGAGAAATAGTTTTGTTTACATGTAGTTGCGTTCTCATTGAGCCTAGGGAGAATGATTCCATATATTTTCAGTCATTGTGTCTCAAGCTCGTCGACGGCACGGACATGTCAGACATTGCGACATAAAAGTGATGGCAATGTTAATTGTCCATAGGTATGCTACGACTTCAGTGGCCGAGAGTTCCATGCTCTCGCCGACTGAAGACACTCTGCCCAAACATGGAAACTTTATGTGGCCGACAGGTACGCGTCTGGATACCCTATAGCAGTTGAGCTTCTTGTCTATTTTGTCGTCAAGTTAGGACCTTTACGTGACGCGGCTTAACCATGAATTGCCTAAACCTATGTTCATCTTTAATATGTAGTAAATATTTTGAATGAGGTAGTTTGGGGACTTGTGTTGCAGGTATAAGCGATTTCAAAGCTAGGTTAATTCGGATGTCATATGAGCAACACAACGTATCTGTTATACTGTTGTTTGACCTCAACAGTAACCCAAAGACCCAGCGGCTCACTTTTGCAGGCAACCAGTGACGATGAGAAATAATCGCTGATTTTGTTTAGTTGGTATCAGGCGGGACTAATAACGTCCTCGCATGAGGCCATTTGGGATCATGCTATTCTATTGGCCTGCCAATCAACGCCGATAATGATTCACATACTTGCCTGTTTCGAACAACAATAATTGCTGCAGGATACACGGACCGAAGCGTCCCGAAGCGGGGGAAGAGTCTCTATGCATGATCTGACAGCGACGAACAATTTCTTTACTTACAAACACTAACTAAAAATGTCAGGAACAAGCTCTGGACAACCAGCAGCCGGCTCAGGTATGCCCTCATCCCACGTATCTTTCAGCACTAACGGGCGTGTCAGAAACCGGCGAGACGTGGAGCGTAGAGAAAGTTCTGAGTGGCAACAAGCTTGTTCAGTCATCGAACTCACCCATCTCGTTTTTCCATCTTCTCGGTGGTCTCAAGACGACTAAGCGTGAGGGTTGGAAGAGACATGGAATTAAGTGAGTTGTGTCATGTCCGCGAGTACTACGTGATGAAGTCTCATACCGTGTCAGTCCAGAGTCAGTCGCCGACCATTCTTATCGGATGGGAATGATAGCCATGTTCGCTCCGCAGGGTCTCGATCAGGTCAAGTGCATGAAAATGTGTCTTGTTCACGACATTGCTGAATCTGTTGTTGGCGACATCACTCCGTTCAGCGGGGTGTCGAGGGACGAGAAAGGCAGAAGAGAGACTGCAACTATCGAGTACATAGCCAATCGCTGGTCTGGACCATACACTGCCGAGATAAAGGAGCTTTGGCACGAGTTCGAGGCCGCGGAGACCCCAGAAGCTCAGTTTGCCCAGGATATCGACAAGATTGATCTTTTGTTGCAGGCAGTGGAGTATGAGAGGAATAGCGAGGATCAGAAGGATCTGGGAGAGTTCATGGGAGTCGCGCGTAAGCTACGATCCGAAGCTGGCAAGGTATGGGCGGATGAGATCCTGGCTGATAGAGAGAAGTTCTGGGAGGGAAGGCAGCATCTGAGGGGAGAACATGCCGAGAAGGGAGGTCTCACCGAGGAGATGACAAAGGCACACGATGCATACTACGGATAATTAGATGTCGATAACGGTCCAGTCACGAGCATTCGAAACGTTTGACCGAATTATGTGGATCTGGCAGCATTGACAAAGTCTGAGTGACCAAACTCATCTTGAAGGGTTAGAGCAACAGAAACATAAATACACAGATAAAAAGGAATGGAACACCCGGGTCAATCTAGGTATTTAAGGTTGACCCGACGCAGAGGATACGGAAGACTGCCGCTCGGGATCTTCGTACAATAAACCTTCAACATACCTGATAGCTATGTGTTGATCTTCAGCCCTGCGTGGGGGCAAGACATCGATCTCAGTGGTACATTTCCACCATCTGCAACATTTATTTTTGAAACATCGTTGATCTGTTAAAGATGACCAGTACTGCCAAGATCTATATACTATGCGTTATACCATTTGACCGGAAGCAATTCCAGATCTGATTCCTGACTCGTATAACAGCCAAATGTTTGCGTTTCTGTCTCACCAGGTTAACAGCCGCATTTGCGTTTAGCAGTAATTAGTTATGGATAGACAGGGGCGATAAAGAAAGATTTACTCTGTAGTGCAGCTTTGAAACATGCATGGCCACTCAGCCAGCCACGTTTGTCCAAGAGGCAGAGTAAGTCCTTTCTCATCCGCTCCCCCGTGCGAGCACGTCACTATTACAAAAACCAACATTCTCGGGTTTGAGCCTGAGCTAAGTAGTAGGGCCCTAATCATAAGAACAGAGATTCACAGGCGAATACAGCCAAGAAGACTTGAAATTCTTCAAATTCCGCACTCGCAACTCAATTCTTCTGAGTCGCAGACCCCGAAGAAGCAATTATAGCAATGCGACTATTGTATGTATTGTACTACTGACTGTATGGCCGCATTCCAAGCGAGACATTACGTCCGTAAAGAAAGAATTGTAAGAGCGCCCCCCCAGGGAGCAAATACTCTTTTTGGGTTGGCGCCTTTTCCGTTGCCTGGGCTCCACTTACAGTATCAGTCAGTACAGTACATACAGTTCCATCAGAGCTGAGCTGATCACCCAGATTGCCGAAGCATCAGCAACAAGGAACACCGTAGGAGGGATGCACTATTATTACACTATTACAATTTACCTGCAGTACTGTACAAGCCCCCTCCCTCCCTTGCATCCTTCCACTCACATCTCACATCGCATGGATCGATGGATAGCCCGTCATCGCATTATCTACTACTACATACTGTGCTGTCAACTGCCAAGTTTCATTCTATCGCCTGCTCTTTTTACTTGTGACCAAATAAGAAGTTCGAAGCTGATGGCTTTGAGCCTGTACCGAGTCTGCTAAGCCTACCAATCGTTACAGTCCCTCGAGCCCAGATGCCATCCGATCTTATCAACACTGCATTACATCCAGCGACATGAATTTGCATGGATGGCCCGTTTATGCGGGTTGTCCGATAATTGGGATGCGGGCGCCAGCCGCAAGCAATAAACTCTAGCTACAAACATTCCTCCGGTAGATCAGAGAGGAACGACAAGGGCCCTTGCCGCCACTTGATATCCCTTCTGGACCATTCAAACGTATGCTGAGCTACCGGACGAGGATACAAGCCATGGACGTTTCGTTTATTCTTCTAGTAATCTGGTCCGGCCCAGCCCCGAGCTATGAGGAAGTAGCCACACCTAACCTGTGTAGGACTTTATGCCGTCAACTTCTGGACCTGAATCTCCGTCGTCAGCGATTTCTGTCCCTCGGACATGGCCCCGGCGGCAACTAAGATCTAAGCGAAAACCCATCGCCAGGATGGTCCCAGCTTCCGGACGTACGCCGGATCTAGTCACAGATGGAGAGAATCCTGCTAGAGCTGGGATGGATATGGGAAATTGCATTTTCACATCAGCTCCTGTCATTGTGCATATTCGACCGAGTGTTTGCTCGTTGGTGTGTTGGTCGACCGGAGATACTGGATATCTCGAGGATCAGTGCGGCAGAGGAGGACCGGCTGAACAACTCCCAAGCTGTGGTACAACCCAATCATATGTCGTTGCCCGTCCCTGTCTACTCTCGTTTGTGTAGTGTGTAATCTGGTTTTTTGCCTGCGTACCTGGGCCCGGGGGCCATGCCTTTCCCAAACAAGTATTAAGTTTGTGGGTGGTAAAGTTCGTCGCTGGAGGCTTTCGAGATCCACACAACCACTGCGTCTCTCCCTACAGTACACTAGGACGACTACTTCTACGAATATACAGTGTCGTTCTACGTTAGAAAGGCTTGTATCGACCACCCTAACGTTTCTGGGTATCGAGCCGCCCGGCAAGCTGGACACCCCTGGGCAATATTGTGCGACTACCATGCAGTATGCTTTTTAGCTAACTTAGATGCAAGATGGGCATGGGTACCCACGATGACCGGGAGGCGCCTTCAGCGCTTGTGATCTTTTACGAGCAAGTTATTTAAACATACGCTGCCCCCATCTTCGGTTACATTGTGCGGCTAGCAGACTTGCTAAGATCTCGCTGACTTACCTACTCATCCGCACTTCTCGCTTCTTATTCACTCTTTCACTTGACTTCCCTTCACTTCATCTCGTTCCATCACAATGGGTCTCCTTCCACTCACTTACACTCGCCCAAAGCATGTGGAACAGCGATCATACCGTAGTAGCAGCAGTAGCGGCGACTCGCTGTCTGATGCGGAAAAAACCGACGGCTCGGTGGACTCTGGCTTCTCTGGCTATTCCAGTGGCATTCCTGATTCTTTAGCTTTCGACAACATCATCAACGGTGGAACATGCCCTGTGAGTTTGCACGTCCTCTGTAAGTCGCCATACGAACTATTACTTACTAGTTCCGATTATAGCCCATGACTGTCCGCGATTTCATGTCTTATCTCATCTATGTGGAGCATGCCGCCGAGAATCTTCAGTTCTACCTCTGGTTCAAAGACTATGAGAAACGGTTCAACACAAACCCCACGACCGATGTCAGGCTTGCTCCAGAGTGGACCAGAGCCATGCAAGATGTGACCATCCTCAAGATTCGAAAGGAACAGGCAGACAAGATGCGCAAAGAACCCGCGGCTGCGGCCATCTTCAAGGGTACCGACTTTGAGAAAAAGCCCACTGCCCAGGATCGAAGCATGAGCGGGACCATTGATCCTTTCTCAACGCCTCCTTCAAGCAGCAAAGGGGATGAGGCCTCGATTTTCTCAGCAACAAATACTATGAATTCACTCAATGCGACGAGTTATACGAGCCAAGCCACTGACGCCTTCCAGACCGCTGGCACCCAACAGCCTTGTAAGTTGACAAGCTCACAACGTTTCTATATCATACTCGGAAGCTAATGCCAAACCAGTCACTATTCAACCATTTCGAGAAGAGATCAACAGGGTGATTGTAACGTACATTATGGAGGGAGCTCCTCGGCAGTTGAATCTTTCATCCTCTGAACAGAAGGCGGTTATCGTGGCACTCTCTAAAACAACGCACCCGAGCGCATTTCGCAGCATCTTCAAGACTGTGGATTCAAGTCTTCGTCATCAGGCCCATCCTAACTTTGTCCGATGGTCGATCTGCAACGGCAACCCTGCTCGTGTATTCTTTGCGCGATCGCTGGGAGTTGGCCTCATCGTTGCTGGCATTGTCATCGGCCTCATCCTCGCTCTCAGCAAAGCTGGTCGAGGATACCGGGCTCTGGTAGCCATTGCTCTTGTTCTCGGTATTAGTACTCTCGTCGCAGCTTACAAAGGCATGTGTGTTGTTCTTCACGGAATGCATCACCGTCACATTAGGCCGTGGGAATTGTTTGTGGACAGCGAGAACATGGATGATTCGAACAAGCAAAGCTTTGAGTCGTTCGGATCTAAGAACAGCTACGAGGATGAGCCTTGGGTTGTCAAGTATGAGAAGCGCAACATCGTACGCAAGGTGTTTGACCGTGAAGTTTGGATCCAAGAGCCAGCGCTGCGACAGATTCAAGACACGATTTTCGTCCAGTCGTTACTTGCTTCAGTCCTTGTGGGCGGTATCATCACAGCAATCTTTGTCGCCGTCCCAGGAGGCCATTTCTTTTGATATATTTTTTCCTACTCTTGGAATGGACTCACCAGCCCCCTTCCAGGCTTTGATGGCTATATTTTCCTTTTTGATCTGTACATTCATAACGGATACCCAATTGGTTATGGAAGAGCGTCTTGAAGGAGTTTGGTATTTATAGGGTTTATGATACACGAGATATTGTATTGTAAAAAATAATCAAAACCAGTTTATATTCACCTACCCATGGACTGCTATGTATTGTGAAGTATGAAGTTTTAACAGCTGTTGCAGACTTGGACTGTTCCTTTGACAGCCGCTCAATCCCGCCTAATTGAGCCGACGGCATTGAGTCAGCCAAGCTCGGCATTCAACCTTGAACCCCCTCCTTGGTAGACAGTTATCCGGGCCATCGGGGCTGTCAACCATGACCTAGCCATAATGACTGCAGTTAGTTAGGTACCTATGTAGGTACTTTAAGTAACTACTATACCTATCTGGCAACGTAGCCATTCGCATACCACCACGGCTGTACTGTACAGTATTACCGAAGTCCCCTGTGTTAAATGAATGCGACGTTCCTAAAGTGAAGATCACCTCAACAGAGTCTCATCGGGCAAAAGCCGGGGGAAAGGAGCTAATCTCCTTAGACAGTTGTTGAGTCAATACGTACTCTGTAGGTACCGTACTGCCCATATCTGACTGCTGTATTCCTGGTTCCTTCCATTGCTGGAGCCTTTCCCCGGGGAGCCTCGGCCCACCGGCTTTTTTGATTGAGCAACCGCTATCGAGAAAGGGTCGACCCCATTGTAATGTCAAGTCTCCCCATCCGATTTACAACCCCTCCACAGCCGTTTATTAGACTATACCCTTACCTAGGTTCGTTCCTTTAGCTTACCTAGCTCATCTCCTTATTACTCCTTATCTTAAATTTCATTATTCTTCAATAGCTCGTCTATAACCTTCAATCAAGTTCTCATATTCAAGCAAGAAGACTTTGCGAATACCTGCGATTTGACTTTGCGCCAGAGCATCCCACTCGCGTGCCCGAGACCCTTCAATTCCATTATCTCCACTATCTATTTAACGCCCCCCCCTCTATCCTCTTCGACGTCCTCGTGCGCGGCACAAGACAAACAGTCACGCCATGACGCCCGCCTCAGAACATGAGGATGCCATTGCGCAAGAGCCTCAAGCGCAGGCGCAATCGTCAAATCACAAGCATCGCCGAACTATGACGTCGACCGACGAGATAGACAGCACCATTATCCGACCTGGCAGTGTTAAGATCAATGTCAAAGGCGCCTTTATCGTCGATCCCGATACCGCAACACCAGCGTCAACCTCGGGCGCAAGCGCTGGGGCTGTAAATTCACTTAACGGTCGAACGAGTCCGACGCATCCTGAGACGAGCGACATCCGACTTCCATACCACACTGCGATTGTGAGCCATATTGCGATTGACGTATGTATACCCTTCCCAAACCATCTTTAGAGGAAAGCGACGGCTGATGTTGGTCTGGGCGCTCCAGATTGGAGGATCGCTTATAAAGCTCGTCTACTTTTCGCGCGAGGTTGATTCCACTGATCCCGGTGGCAGGTTGAACTTCCAGAGCTTTGAGACGGATCGCATCGATGACTGTGTCGAGTTTATGCGCCATTTGCGCGATAACCAGCTTGTCAATGGCTCACAACCAGGGGAGCTGTGTGTGATGGCTACAGGTGGCGGCGCATACAAGTACTATGACAAAATCCGAGCGGCCCTGGAAGTAGATGTGTCGCAAGAGGACGAAATGGAGTGCCTTATTATTGGTCAGTAGCTCGATTCGGGATTATTCTTCTTATGACTAACCATATCTTCTAGGTCTCGACTTCTTTATTACTGAAATCCCTCGCGAGGTCTTTACCTACTCCGAAACGGACCCTATGCACTTCGTCGTGCCACAAGAAAACATCTATCCCTATCTCCTTGTCAACATCGGCTCGGGAGTTTCGTTCCTAAAGGTCACCGGACCACGATCATACCAGCGAGTCGGCGGTACATCGCTCGGTGGTGGTACCCTCTGGGGTCTGCTGTCGCTATTGACAGGCGCGCGAACCTTTGACGAGATGCTTGAACAAGCTGCTCATGGTGATAACGCCAATGTCGATATGTTGGTTGGCGACATTTACGGAACAGATTATGGCAAGATAGGATTGAAGAGCACGACCATTGCCTCATCTTTCGGTAAAGTCTTCCGCATGAAGAGAGAAGCCGAGTCGGCCGCGGAAGATGGTAGATCGGCGACTCCAGACGACGCATCGTTTAACAGCGCTGATGTTTCGCGTTCTCTACTCTACGCGATATCCAACAACATCGGCCAAATCGCCTATCTCCAGTCACAAATCCATAACCTATCTAACATCTACTTTGGTGGATCCTTCATCAGAGGTCATCGACAAACCATTAACACGCTGAGTTACGCCATCAAGTTCTGGAGTAAGGGGGAGAAGCAGGCGTATTTCCTCCGACACGAGGGCTATCTTGGATCGGTAGGAGCATTCCTGAAGAGAAAGCCGAAGAACTGGGGTCGCAAGGGAAGTCTTGAGGGTATGGACGACATTGCTGAGTTGAGGAAGAATCTCCGTGAAGGGGCACCTGGCTCTAGTACATCATAAGTCTGATATGATGATGGACGATTTACACAAATTCGTCCAAGAGAGCTTCAAACAAAAATTACAATTGTCTAAAAAGAAAAACCTACAACATGGACCGAGATGTTGGACGGTAGGAAATGGTTGATAGCAAACATGGTTGGTGGTACAACCACAGGTAGCATTGGCGGCGTACAATCAGGCGTTGGGTATATTGGGTTGAGCATATTCTTTCTTCTATGGGGTACAGCGCATCATACCAAGAAACTCTCGGCGATATCCGGAAACATTTCCTTTGAAGCTCTTATTTGTTGAGTATTGGGAGCGGGAAGCCTGAGTTTGGCGGTTACATCATTAATCATATTACGGGAGGCTATCGATTACGATAGGTGGAATCTAATGGATTCAGTTTTGTACCAATGAGTTGCCGGCAAAATTATCTTCTCAAAGAACGGTATTCTTGTGTCGTACACGATATGCCCCTATCCTTGTGTCAAAGGGATAGAAGTAAACATGACACAAGCACAATGTTATCGTGTGATGCATGGAATTTCTAGACGAGCTTTTCGCATTTAAGCTGTTCTGTTTCTCCTTTGATTTACCAGCTGCTGAATATTCATACTTCCAAGGAGCTTCCAAAGTTCAAGATGGTTAACGGAATTGCAATCGTTGATAACTGGATTGGCGTTCCTGATCCCAGAATCGCAACACGACATTACTATTCGAGCTCTCCAGCACCCGTTGGATACTACGAGATATACAGCCCAATGGGTGTAGTTTGGGAGATTGAGACTTTGAGCTCTTGGTCGGAATGGAGTTGCGATCACGACAGCCCATGCTGTGGGTGTGATTGTGATTGTGATTGCCAGCCTCCAGCAAATACCAACAGCCCAAGTAATGAACGCGGACGCAATGCCCAGAACAGACATGATACTGTGAGCAGATGTCTAACCGGACTTTTTAAACAGCACTGACTTTTGACATAGCCCGGCAACAGCAACCTACAGAATCGCAGAGTTGTCCCTGAGCCGCCGCCATCCTTGACCGTCCGTGGCCAGACCAACACTCGGCACAATAACCGACAGTATCCGGAAGCCTCCGCCTTTAATTATGACAAACAATACTTTTCATCAATGGAAGACCTCATATACCACACTGCCAAGCAACAGCGTCACCTGAACGATGCGCAGAGAAGAATACAAGATTGGATGAAGGTCATGCCTGGGCTAGTTGAGAACGACACAGCTCAAGCGTTGGAGCAAGAGACTGAGAAGTGTGACTGCAAGAGTTGCAAAGAGGAGAGAAAGCGAGAGATGCGGAAAGCTCACAAGGAGAGGAAACATAAGCATGGGGCGGAGAAGAAGAAAAAACGCAAGTCTAGACGATGAGTGGCTAGGGGTAGTTACTTACATCGCAAACAGTCAGGTGGAAAGTTATGATAACGGCATGGTTGTAGGAAGCTATCTATTTACAAGGGCGTATTTCTGATTCCTGATGCAACTGATGAGGCGGACGTTGAACAAGATACTATGTTTCCGAAGCAGAATTTTTACACAATACACATGAAAGAAACCACAACAAATTCCTTTATTTCGTCCCGTGAACAACCTATATCCCGAAGCTCGTCACGTACCGCAAAGCTTGGAGTTGTACATGTGGTTGGCAGAGGCTGATTTAAGCTCAACCAATCGGGGATTAGCAGAACCTTTATCCTACGAGACGAAAACGGTGTCCCAATTGGAATCACAAGGGCCTCCGTTAAATTACGGGTGAAGCAAGAGTTAAATGTCCTGCTATACGGAGTAAGTGTCGTAGCTATAACCTTGTTCTAACCATTACATTGATATGGCTTTGCTCGACTACCCCACGGCCGGCTGGAAGCTCAAAGGTCTCTTACTTCAGACGTAAGAGGTTAAGAGAAGATCTACCGGACCGTAACGTCGTTGGTCCAGCCAATATTGAGATTCAATCCATGCCCAAAGCAAAAAGGGAGTCTCATCCTCGATCCAGCAACAGATTTGGCAAAAGAGAAGGGTCTGGCCGGGGATTGAACCCGGGACCTCTCGCAAGCTATGCTATAGGGTTTTCCCTAAGCGAGAATCATACCACTAGACCACCAGACCGGTCAAGCGAATCTTGTAGATCCGCTCGTGTGTTGTTGTTGGAGATCGTGTCGTTGTTTTAGCTTATATTCGTATTCTCTCGATTGTTGTCGACTTCGGATTGGTGTTTGGCGGGGTAGCTTCCGTGGCTGCTGGTACGGATCTCGATGTTGTGCATCGATCCATGTCGCGCTCGGTTCCTCAGGGAATAAGATTCTGTCCGCCCGAAACCCAATTGGCCATGGGGACAGCATCACCGGGATTCAGCTTCGTCCTGCCCTGGCGAGATGCATATTGACAGCACGCGACCGTCTTGACGTCTCACCGTCAGCGCTCACTCGCTAGACAATTGTCAACATCATGGCAAGAGAACATCGCGAGAGGACAACTCACCACAGTAATAGTAGAAATAATAACATTATCATATCATTGCCCCATATCAATCACAGCATCACGAAAGTAACTTCTGTTGTTGGTCATTTCTTTGTATTCATTTCGTTGTCATCATGATGCACTTTCTCGTGCAGACAGCATTAGGTATCGCTCATCCTCTGTTCTCTCGTCTCCTCTTCCAAGCGTCAAATTCCCCTCTTTGCCTGCTTTAGTTGCCCTGTCCGACATCCTTGCCCTGCTTGATGCCCTGGCTCTGACCTCCAGAGGCATTGGCGTCCTTGAGGGCCTGGCCTTGCTCGTCCTTGCCCTCGGGGAGGTCAGCGGTCTTGTCGGCGCGGTCGACACGGTCAGACTTGAGATGGAGTGTTAGCTGTATGTTTGCATTGTGATGGGCTGAGCAAATAGAACTTACGTCGGCCTTGCCAACACCGTGGGCGATGTTGTGGTCGACAGCCTCAAAGGGGCCGTTGTCAGAAGAACCGTCTCCGTTGCGAGGCATGATGATGATTTGTTTGTGGTGGTGAAGGGGACTTGGTGTTTTGATGATTGGATTTGTGATTGATGAGAGTAAGTGAAGAAGGAAGAGCTCTGTTGAGTGCAAGCAAAGTTATTTATATGTCACTGTGGTCGGACTATTTTACCTTTTGGCGGGCAGTGTTTGGCATCGTGATGTGATGAATGAACGACGTCATCTCAACAACGTCATCCCGATGAAAGCCCTGGATAAGGTGGGATGCCCCCCCGTCTGTGTACTGTACTGTACAGTACTGTGCTCTCGTCCCTCTCTCGTCTCCGCAGCTGCAACATGCCGTCTGTGGGGAACATTGGTAACAAAGGACTGCCTCAGACTTGGAGTTGAGCAAATGCTCCTTGAATGGTTACGGACCTGCATTGCCGTCAATCTTCATTGGATTAAACGGCCCAGCCGCCGTTTTCGGTCATCATGGTCTTCTCCACGACTCATGCTTGGACAGCCGCGCCTCAGCATCATGTCTTCTCCACAGTCGCTATTTTAGTTCAATATGCCGAAATATAAACCTGGCGGAATGGGGTTTTAGGTCGAAATCATGGTCCGTGTAAGTCTGATGACTGCTATTTCCAATTCCATCGAATTCCGAAGTCATCCATCTATTGGCCCAACAGACTTCACGGCCACCAAGTAGGTATTAGGGGTCAATATAGTATCTCGTTTGAATCTCACATGCCGGACTATTATTGCAGTTGCTCTGTCTAATGTTTCTCGCGCTACCGAATATCATGAACTGGTTACTAAAGAACCAGGAACCATGAAACACACTCATCAACTCTTCGTAGCCTTTGCGAAACGCTTCCAAGATAATGTACACTCCCACCCGAACAACAAGAGAGAACCATGACCAGCTGGCCTCTTCATGGTAAATACACCACCAAGCCTGTATTTGGCTTCCGGGATAGCTGTTTAAGCCTTGGCGGCAGAGCGACCTCGACGGGGTTTGCTCTTTGGTGCTGGCTTCTCTTCCTCCTCCTGGTCTTGCTCAGCGACGTCTTCCTCTGGGGTAGCAGCCTTCTTGGGGGCAGCCTTTCGTCCCTTCTTGGCAGGTGCCGGTTTCTCCTCGGCATCGGATTCATCCTTGACATTCTGAGTTGACGTTCGGCGACCTCGCTTGACGGGGGCAGGAGCGGGAGCCTCATCGTCGTCTTCGCTGTCGTTCTTGGCCTTTGCAGCCTTGCGGCCACGGGCTGGCTTAGCAGCAGGTTTCTCCTCACCGCCGTCCTCTTCAGCCTTTGCAGGCCCAGTCTTTCGGGCTTTCTTGGGCTGCGGCTTGTCCTCTTCCTCGTCATTATCATCATCATCATCATCGGCAGCCTTCTTGCGCCCACGCTTGGCCTTGGCCTTAGGCTTGTCATCGCCGTCTGCGGCAGCCTGTAAAATGTCAGAAACATGGATTATGATATGCGTATAACACCTACAGCCTCAGCTGCCTCCTTCTTCCTCTTTTGGGCGGCAGTCAAGTGAATACCCTTCTCGCCAAGCTTGTTCTTCTCAGGGTCCTGCATCACATGTCAGTTGTGATAGCCAGACGGGAAGGATTAAAGATGTACTCCATTGAAATCTTCGGGGTCAATAAACCCTTGATTGACGCAGCGGCGGACCTTCTCCTGCAGTTCTGGATGGTTGCTGCTAACGTCAGAAAGATGTAGTAGACGTAAACGTGCAACTGTAACTTACCCAAGCTCGTCGAAGCCGTCGATCATGTCGCAATCGAAGCTTCCGTCGGGTTGCTGGCACAGTTCACGGACGTTCTCTAGCTGTTGACCAGAAACACAGCCCCTAAGCAAAGCAGTCGTGGATTAGCCATCTGATGTAGGATTTTCTAATGGCCCGCAAAATTCTTACCAATGTTTCCAAGCCCAGCTTCCTTTGTCTTCGAAAGTGACCCAGCTTCCGAAGCGAAGTGTGCCTTTGGTGACTTTCTCGGCTTTCTTCTTGCATTCGGAGTCCTTGCAACCAGCGCGGTTGTTGGGGGATACCTCTGGTGTATTGTGAGCGGGCTACTCCTGGCAGATTTCCAAAGACAAGTGTGAAATAATAGCGCGGCTATGAGAAAGAAATGTACATCTCGCAACTTACCAATGCGATACTCGCCCATCTTTGCGGTGGTATGGAGGGGAACGTAAGGTATCAAGTAGGTACTGAAGAGAATAATGAAATGTCAGGAAGGTTGATGTGCAGATACAGCCTTGGTTTTATCTGAATGCGCGGACTCGGAAGTGCGTAAGGAATCTTGCACGTTGAATAAAGAGAGAGCGAAAATCTCTTCAAGTGAAGAGACGAAGAGGTTATATAGTCTTCCTCGCCAGTGAAGAAAAACAGGCAGACAAAGGGCGACAGAGTGAGATGGATGAAATGAGTGAAGGTGGGAAGTGAAGTGTGCACCTCAGTTCTGGGGAAGGAGTGACCGACGCGACCAACGCGTCCCAGCCCAGCCCAGCAGCACCTGAGAAGTGCTAGGTATCGCTCGTTTACCACTAGATTACCGCCTGAAACGTCAGCACAGTCAAGGCAGCCAACAATAATAAAATGAAATGCACAAAGAATATAAAATTCAACCAAATAAAAGGAACGGTTCATTAGATTGAGACCCTTCAAAAATTCATTGTTGTGTCAATTATCTATCGCTTTTGTGTGTATCATATGCATTCAACGCCATTTCCTTTCTGGCTTTGTTATCTCATCTCCCTCACAGGAATGGGCACCAGCCTATGTACATCGCAGCCAAGTTTCTAGGATCAACCGCTTGTTTGATCAGTTCCTCCACCTGACCTTCAACTCCTAAGGGAATGCTCTCAGTAGGAAGTAATCCCCTCACCTTACGTTTGATGCTGTCAACAACACTCTGTGGCTGAAGTTTGACACCTACGTCTCCCCTCCGATGTGTACGTTTCTCCTTCTGCAGATCCAGCGTTGGATCGTATATAAAAGCCTCGAGAATGGTCATTAACGTTTCTTCTTGCTGACGAAGAATGCTTAGAGTCAGCTCGCAAGATTTGCGGAATGGCCCTTCATAGCCGTAAATACCCATGGCAGCTACCATATTGTGAGTGAGTCGGAAAGGCACTCGTTCAGGCTTTGCAAACGTCAAGCCTTTGTCAAACAGACAGTTGAAGTCGACGTGGAATACTCCACCATTGCCCTCCTCTAGGTTCACATTCTCACCATGCCTATCGCCAAGTCCCAGGATAGTGCCTACCATGGACATGACGGCACATGATCGTGTGTACTTCAGTCGTGCAGCAAACCATGCTGACGGGTTGGGAAACTGTTGCGTGAACCACAATTGAAGAACTGGTGGAAATCTTCCTAGAACTTCATCGGTAAAAATTCTGGTTTTGCCATCAGAAAGACATGCTTCATCCATAAGTTGCTTCAGGACCGTGTAGTCGGGATAAATCTTTCGAGCACCATAGAGGCCGATGAGAATGTCTCGCATGGTTTTGATTCCTGGCACCCATTCGATAATGCCACATTCTTCGTTGAGTGGCGTCACAGCATACGTTCGGATATAAAGCTGCCTTCTACTGGACTCTACATCCCGTTTCAATGATCGATTGATCAATCCGTTGAACTCCATAAGACGTTGATCTGTTCGCAAGTCGTCTTTGGGTTTGATGAGAAGCATGTAATTCTTTCCATCACTACCTCGCGCTGTAAGCCGTCTTGGCTTGGCCAATGAGCTCAGGACCAGAACATCGTCAAGGAAAGAATCGATGGTAACCACGTCTCTGGAGAATGCTTTGTGCTTCTTGACATACTCTGAGACCGCAGGCAACGTTGCTGTCAAAGAACTTTCGACAGGCACAACCAACGGGCAGGGAGTGCACTTATGGTGGAATCGAAGATCCCTGCTCAGACTGGCATGGACAGTTTTGTTGCCACGGAAGTCTCCATTTTGACATGCTAACAGTAACTGCTCGGCGAGCTTCTCACCCATCCTGAGCAGATGCTTGAAATCTGTCGAAGAGCCTTCCACCTTTTTGGATATGTTCCTCAGTGTCTGAAGTATTTGGGTCCCCCGCGCTTTCCGTTCCGACACTAGTCTGGTTGTCATGATTCCGATCAAACTCCAAAGTGCCTGACGAGGATGAGCTTCGACGACCTTCACAATGATATGCGTCAATCGATCGAACACGTGAGGATTGGGATGAGCGATGCGGGCAACAATCTGCGGCAAAGCAGTGTAAAAGATATAGGCTGGTAGCCTATGAATGTATTTGTCGAGGAAAGAGTGCAGGAGGCTGAGCTGCTCAACGCGTCGTCGATGAAGCTCACGAGAAAGTGAGGCCTTGCCTTCTGGTGCTTTGTCCACTTGTGCTCCCAAATCAAGCCAGAGAGTCAGGATCCTTGGAAGAGTTTGATAGAGATATTTGGTACCTGAGTTGAGTGACCGCACATAGTTCTCTATAACAAGTCTGGCGACCTCCCCAGTGATGTAATTGTCACTTTGGTCCTCTGCTTTGAGAGGCTTTTCAGCTTCGAGGATCTTTTTGTAATGCCGACCAAGGTAGTAGTGGCCTTTCTCCCAGGTTCCAAGAGTTTTCGGTGGCTGTTGATATTTCTCACGTAAGGCACCCGCATGTGTCTGTCCGGCGCTATCCAGCCACTTGGCCAGGAGCAGTTGTGCTCGAGCTGTTAAGAGCTTCTGTTGTGGATTTAGTTTGTTTGTGTTCGTGCTGGTTGCCGTTCCTGTTTGTGTCATGAACTTGTTGCTCTTGATCGCTCCCTGTAGAACTTGGATTGCCTTTCGGTGTTGGTCTTCTCTCCAAAGAAGCTTGGCATTCTCGATAGTGGCCGCGTCGTCACCCAACTGCGAGGCGTGCAAGACGGCATTGAAAGACTGGTGCAAAGAGTTCGACTTTCGGGCAAGTCGTGCACTCGATAGCCATAGTCCAGAAATGTCCAAGTCGGTAAAGCTTGGCCTATATTTGTTAGCATAAAATTTGTTGAAAGACGTCAACTGGGATCAACATACCTGTTCAACTCCATGGCTGCACGTCGGATACCGAGAAGATATTGCTTGTCGTTCATGTAAGCCCCTATAATCTCAAGCCGCCTGTCTAGCACCGCCATGGTATTCTGTCGAGCTGCTTCACCCCCTGCTTTGGTGCCGATGATGATCTCCAAATCTGTGAGAATGTGAGCCTTAAGGAGGAGATCATGACAAGCTTGTAGTGATGACGTGGATGCAGCGTTCATTGACGATGAAATCTTGACTCTTATGTCGTTCATGATCGAGGACAGCTCGCTCGACTTGTTTTTGGCCATGAGCTTGTCGAGAATTGTCGCAACCGACACATTGAAGTCCTCAACGATGTCTCCGTGAAATCGCTTAGTAAACTTTTTGAGACTCTCCCACCTTCCTGTCACCCATGCTGCTTCTACTGCATACGGCATGATCTTGTTGTCTATGGATGCATCGGTCTGCATTCCCTCGACATGGTTCAACAGAGCCTCTGTTTCTCATTAGCCACTGATTGGGTCGGGTGATCAAACTTTCTTACCATGCTGGCCGGCTTGTTTTAGGCAATGGAGCAAGTCGATCTGTGCGTCCGTGTTGGTAGGCTCCTTTGCCAACTTTATCTCATACCAATTCTGCACGGCAGTCCATCTCCCGGCTTTACGATGACTCAGGATCTGTTGGTTGATGTCAAGAACTTGTAAGTGAGCGGAAATTCCGTCAAGTCCGTCAGGCTCATCGACGTTAGCATAAATATCTTGGAGTTTTTGTAAAAGCCGTATACGTTCTCCTGGCTCCCTCTTTCGCTGTTCCATCTTCTGAGCGTGTTGCTCTAGATGGAATAGTGCTCGGGCATAGTCGTTACAATCGACAGCCCTTTGTGCGATCAACTCGGCCGGGATTTTGTCAAGAGCTTCTTGTACTTGGGCCAGCCTTTCCCTGTCGAACTCAGTGAGACGACCAGCTGCTCGTTTGGTTTGCATCCACCTCATTGCATAATCCACGATGCGGAAAACAGCCTGAAAAGATTAGTTTGTGATGAAACACAATGATTGTTAAACTTACATGACAGAATCGCTTCATATCCTCTTTCTCCAGATACGACGCCCCCTCGCCAGGCTGATGTTGTAAGATGGCAAGAAGCTCACCAAGAACATTCTCCCTATCCTGCTGAGTAGCGCGGGACCCTAGCAGAGTATGCAGCACGATGTAAGGCAGAATAAACTCTGCAATAGAAAGATCTCTAACACGGATGACACGCGCCAAAGGTTCGAATATCAAATCAGCGAAAGGGGTCTGTCCTTTTCGAAGAAGGTCTACGACATAATGTCGCAGCCAATTCCCATAGGACCTTTCAGGGCGGAAAATGGGATAGCTGATTTCTGAGTGTGCCATCGGGGCGACAACATACTTGGAAGTCAAGAATGGACTAACCACTTCTCGGACAGCTTCCGGCATTGTGATCCATTTGCGATAGATATCGTTACCACCGGCCATTCCGCTGGTGGCCATGGCACATGCAGCACTGAGATCGCATCTGCTCGTAAGCTCCTGCATAACGAAAGATAGGAATCCTTGGAATTTGACATCAGTCGTGGACAGGAAAGCCGGCACGATAGCCTCCTCAAGAAGAAAGATGACAAAATCAGTGGTTTCTTCGTTGTCAACAAAATTGTTCAAAATCACGATCGACCTCTGTTCCTTCACAGTTTCGGTCTTGCTGGGATCAAGGCAGCCTATCAAGCCCAGGGCTTCTGTGGAAAGTCGCGCGATATCTCCTGGGATACCATTGTATTTGCAAGCACAATCGAGCAGAGACCTCATAAGTGCCACGACACCAGCATCTGACTGTAAGCTAGCATCAGAAGTATGTAGAGCTGCCTGGTTCCCTTGAAGATAAGGAATCAGCTCTGTAAGTGCTTGAAGCGTGACACCTGAGTTTTCATGACGGATTCTCTCAGCGAAGGCCTCCAAAACTTCTTCAACTGCAAGTGCTGCTGGTCTATGCTGATCCAGCTTTGACTCGATGTCTTTTAGCTCAGGAATGTGACGAAGTGAAGGCAATTTGACTATGTACTTTGCGACAAGAGCTTCGAATTTGTCGACCAGTAATTGAAGCGTCCGCCGAGCGAGAGAAGCCGTTGACTCGTTCATCGAAGGCCAGTAACGAGTTACAATAAAAAAAGTCGTTTCCAGCAACGCCTCGACATCTTCAGGGCCAAGATGGGTAAGCATTGACGCCCAACAAGAGAAACTGGCCTCCCTCAAAGCATCTTGCGCGAGCGTGGAAAGCAAACAAGCAGAAATCTACTCATACATTCAGTGATTGTGTTCATAGTCGGTATATGGTGGACTTACCTGCGGTCTAGCGGTGCTTGCGTAGCCTCTGGATACTCTAATCATTTCCTCCATGGCTCGAATGTAGCACCGGCGCTCTGGATCTGGAAGATTCTGATCGTTGATGACATCAAATAGGCGTGCCATGAGTCCAAGAAGCGAGGAATGGATAAACCGAGCAGTATGATCTCCCTTCTTAGACCGGGTCTCTTTACTTGAAGGTAATAACATCTCGGCCATGGTATTCAAAGCTTTCCGAATCTGGGAACGGGTCAGCTACCCAGAACACCAAGCGCATAAATGGGCCAACTTACCGGTGCCTTTCTTGACTCATCTGAGTCGCCAGCTGCCTTTAGCAATTCCATCACAGTAAGCACTGGCTCCACTTGAAGAAGGTTGGCAAGTGATTCGGTTTCAAAATGTGTCGATAGCTCGTCAAGGCGTGATTTAGCAAAGGCCGCGATGTCTTCAGTATCCTGTATCAGTAGTAGTGCAAGAGTAGCAGCCAGATTCGCAGGATCGATCAGAGGCAACCAAATCTCCGACTCTTGTCGAGCCTCTGCAACCTTTTGAATGACGTCTTTTTGCTTATCAAGTACAAGCCACGGCAGTGCATGTGTTTGGATTAGGAGAAGCAATTCGTTGACTGAAACTTGGAGCAGTTCAGCAATCGTCCGGCTCATTTGAGGACGCTGAACCATATCTTTAGTAGCCATGTATGCCAGATTTGGCCAAAAGGGCTCAAACAGGCGCCTCGGGGTCACTCGACGAGCATCTGCTAGATTCAAGAGCTCATTGAAAGCAAAAGCCGAAACTACATTGTTGCTGCTTCCCAGATATTCCAATAACTTAATGAGGACCAAGTTGAGTTCGTGTTCCCAGACAACGATACCCAATTGGCCCCAGGCCATAATAAATGTTTCTGTTAGATTTGGCTGATTCTTGTCCGAAATTGATTTCAGTAACGCAATCGAGTTCTTTCTGTTGCGTGATATCAAATCCTGTCGTTTCGTTAGGGAAGATCCATTGGGACTGCTCGAATGCGGGTTGCCATTGGTAGGAAGCCCCTGAACTTGATTCACTCGTGTGTTCTTAGCCCCGTTTCCCTCCGCCGGGCGGGCTGGTAGGATAATGCTTGAGGAGACGGGTTCGGGCCTGGTCAAAGAGAAAGTAGCCAGAACCCTCCCCGCAGCTATTCGAAGTTCTCTCATCGAGCTGTTCAAAGACTGAAGACACCACTGGCCCAGTCCGGATGTTTCCAAATTGAGTAACTCGGCATCATCGCAGTGTAGAATTACCTTCCTTAATGCCATCATAGCAGCAACCCTCGGACGCCGAGATTCGGCAAGAACAGGAAGTCGGACCAACTGAGTAAAAAGAGCCTCGACTCGAGATTTCTGGATCGTTGCTGCGTATGGGATTGAACGACTCGGAAATATGTTAGTCTCACAGATAGAACAACCAGTCTTTGTTACGGGTGTTTTCTCATCATTGGACGGCACGGTCTCCTTGTCAGCCAGGCAAGAAATCCGCGATAGCAAATCGAGTGCGAGGCATTGACTTGGTTCATCGATTGACGGAAATTTATCCCTGTGCCAGTTAGAATTTGCAAGACAATGGTAAGAAAGTAACTAACAAAAACTGTTGTTCCAGATTTGGGAAGTCGTCATCAACACTCTTTAACCCTAGGGTTTTCCCTAAGGAGCTCAACAGCACAGCCATGGGGCCAGAGTCAACCTGTGATACTTTCCGGCGTTTAGAACGATCTTGTGTGTCTTCATCAGGCGCATCGTAAGTTAAATCCAACGCCTTAACAATCTCACACACTTCTGCATCCTCGAACTTGGATGGATGTATATTTGAGCTGAGCCGCTGTGATTTGGAACTGGCGTTGGCTTGTCTTAGCATTTGTGTCACTCTCTTTTAAGAGGTTAGTAGCTGACTGAAGAGTTGTGGATGGAACCATACCCATATGTCTGTTCCTTCAGGCATAGCAGAATAAAACATCGAAGATTCGTCTACAAGGCTGGAAACAGCTAGTCTCCCAAGCGACCTATCGTCGACCGACGCTGCTGTGATAATAGCAAGAGCAAGAACGTATGCACGACGAGTTTCTTCGTCACTAGGATCTAACATAGATGAGGCATTCAAGCTTGTTGCTATATCGCCACAGAGAAGGATCAGAAGAGTGATGACCTTTTTGTGGACTGAAGCACTAACTCCCGTCTTTCTCGACAACGCTCTCTCGATTTGAATGGTTTTCTGAAGAATATGGAGTGAAGAGGCGGGAAACACATGGCCATAGCGGTTCCGAATGGCTTGCATATCCCCCAGAACGTCGATCAGCCATACTGCACTCTCTGAAAAAGATACCACAGTTTGGAACGTCTGATCCGTAGACAGAATAGGATAGGCTATTACATTGCAGAAGCTAATGAGTTGCTGTAGAGCATGTGGCATCCGGTCAATGTTATACATGAATTGGCTGATCAAGGGCGAGGTTTTGTCGACGTATCGGCCAAGAGCAAGTTCCGGGGGCAGAGACAGCATCCTAAAGCTTTCCTCTACATCAGGTACGACCAGGGGATCTTGAAGCTGGTTGAGCACGTCTATTGCATACCCGTGAGTTGTTGCATCTCCATACTTGGGGACACCACTTACGAGAGGTAATGGTACGCAAATAGAACAGAAAAGCAGGGGCAATATCCCACAAACTCCAGTTCTGTGCTATGATAAGCATTGTGTACTGAATGAAGCTCTCAATGGCTTCTGTGAGTTCGAGGCATTGAGCATGGCCGAGAAGCCTGAGCAACTGAGGAAGAAGCCAAATCCATAGTGGCTCCTGCCCACGAAACATGTACTCTTCTTGGTTATCAACTTTGTGCTTAAGCACAGCAGGCGTTTCTTTGATGGAGAATCTTAAGAAATTGATTGCTTTTAGAGCTTCTGTCCGAACTTGTGCCCGGTCAAGAAAAGGATCGTCTAATCGAATACCTTCAAGGACGGCTCTTGAATAGACGTAGATTAGCATGTGATTATGCTCGACTCGATCTTCTGGTGTCCTTAATAGCGCAGGATCATCCTTGACACGCTGTATGATGGCAAAAAAGCCCTTGAGTTCACTATTCTCATCTGATTTGGAGGATTTCGTCGACGCCGAAATATTCTCCACGAGCTGTGCAGCTAGGGTTGACGGAGGCGGTCCAGCGGCATATCCACCACGCAGTTGCCCATGGTCGGAAACAGCCGCTCTGGGATGAAGATTGTTGGCCATGGTGCATGCAGCATCATGAGTATTGATGAAATACACGATGATGCACGCAGGAGTTTGTGATGGCAAGTGAGAAGGCGCGACTAAAGATGTGGGGGTGACGCGAAGTCATGTGACCACTTATTCCTTACGATTAGGTAGGTAGATGGGCAAGCATCCCCGGAAGCAGGTTGGATTGACTTAGGAAACAACTTTTCTTATTTTATTTTTTACCTATAACCAAGACTTGTATCACTAAATTTTGTCCCCGTGAAAATTCAAGAACGCCTAATTCGATACCTGGTAGCCACAGTATCGAGACATAATCTCCAGCACTCCTTTTCAACCGATACCTACTTCTAGCTGGCTATCGAGTCTAACGCTCATATCGCACACTGATCATATCATGTGTAATTCCTATTAGATCACGGCTTAGCAATGGAAATATTCCAGGGGTTCCGGGAATTCTTTACCTCCAAGTTCGACTGTGTATGTGATTTCCGCTGATCCGTACACTGCTTTGATAGCGCCTTGCAAACAGTAATATCGATGCATCCCCATGCGTGTGACCCTCGCTGTCCTCTTAACCGACTCGGGTATCTTGCGAAGGTCAAGTGAAAGCGTTCCAATAAGCTGGGTGGATGCATCGCGATGTATCGGAGGCCTGCCATCATTGTTGTTGCTATAAATATCGATCTCGGTTTGAGGTGCATGGCCCTGCATGACGGGAAGATCACACTGATATTCTATCCGTGATGGCTTACCCTCGGGATATGATTCACCCTTCTCAAGTCAGCATCGGCAAATCCAATATTGTACAGGCTGAGATTACCTTTTGGATGAACCAACACATCTCGGAAACCATGGATTCTTGTTCTTTCTCGGACCAAAACCTGCGAGACGTCAGCAAAGGCGTTATTAGAAAGAAAGCTGATTGCGCACGCTTCTTTAGGGTTATGTTTCATCATATCATATCTCGTCATCAAACATGTTCCGTATGATCTCCTAGCGACTCGGGAGGCGACTTCCACTCGAGTCGATGAGGACTGGTATCGACTCAGTCCATGCATTGCGGCACCCTTGACAACAGCTGTCCAACCACTTTCTGGCTGGAGAACATCCGTGCGACTCGAGATAGCATCCTTGATACGGGATTTCAAATACTTGCTCTGGCCAAACCCTCCAACCATAATCACAGCGGCAACGCCATCCCCAGCCATCTTGATCTGCTCCTTAATAAGGCACACGACATCCTTCATGATAGGCTCAAAGATCTTGGCCTTCATATCGTCTTGTGACATTGTGTATCGATTTCGCTTTAGACCAAGACTGGGATCGACTTTGAGAGTCAGTGGTTCGCCCTTTGGAGAAAAGGTCTTCTTGAACTATGTGCCGTTGAGCGAGCTGACCCGAAAATTGATGTCAAGGAGTTGCCTACCGTCTCAAACTCGCTTAAAGCCGGTACAAGTCTCTCATCTGTCCAGTACTTTTCACCATGAGTTTGTTTCAGATGTCGACGAAAACGCATGTTCAGCATAGACGAACCACACTTCCCGCCAGTACCTTCCGTGACTTCTTTCACTTCAACTCTGCCTGTTCTTGTTACTTGATAGGATATCAAGTCAACGGTACCGCCACCTGCATCGCAGACAACAAACTTGCGACCTACTTGTAACGTTGAAGGACTGAGAGTCTTGAGAGTGTATAGCGCAGCAGCTTCCTGCGCGATGTCAGTACTGCAACTTCATGATTCTTTGATCCTTTGGCCTACTGGTTCTGAAATGAGCTGGATACGCTGGTTACCGCAGAATCCTGCCATAGCTGCCGCTTGCTCCGTCAACTGCTTTGCCTTGGGGGACCAGATAGCCGGGACCGTCACGACGAAGTCCATGGGCGTCGACCTTACTACGCTGGGTGATAGGCGTTTTTCAAGAACACTGATGAAATGTGACTGAAGACATGAAAGGTAGACCTTGGTAAGGTCCTTTGCTGACTCTCCATCTTTGGTGAGACCAGATGGGTCATCCAACTTCCTACGAAGGACATCAGTCAAACAAGAAAGCCGAGAAAGAACGCCGGAAAACTAACAGCTTGAAGTATTTACTTCTTTTTGCAGATTCGGGTATCTGGAAGCCCCACTGCCATCCAGCTGCTACCTTTCGGAGCTCGGTAGGCACCTTTGCGCTGCTCTTGGTCGAGCCGATCGAAGGCCATTCCGTCACGACATGTTGAACATCGGGCTACTGGAGTTAGCGATCTCACCTTGGAGGAGATGTAAAGGTAACGCTTACCCGGGTCGTGTCAGCCCAGGCGACACCTGAGTAGGTCGTTCCAAAATCTATGGAAACCACGATCCTGCGATTGCCCATGGCCAAATTTGTTTACTTGAGGTATAATATGGTGTTTCATTACTATGTAAACTATTTGTGGTGGGACGGCCAGGTATGGTCCTGTGATGGATGAAGTATGGGAACTCTGCCTACAAGCTCATTCGTGAGCAGCAACATGCCCCAGATTTCGTTCATGTCAACCCCCAATTGGATACAACAGAAATCAGTACGTTATCGGAACATTTTTTGCCAACTCGCCGATGAGTTGGTCTGCAAGTTTGAGCGTGGCCAGCCACTCATTGTGGTTCTTTCGGGCCTCATTGCTGTACAACTGGGGTTTTTTGGGCCTCGCTCAACCCTCACCGATCAGTCATGAAGCAGTGACCACCACATTGGTCTCCAGCATTTGGTCTCATCCAAGGCTTTTGGATTGAGTGGATTGTTGCGTTTTAACATTGCCGTCTTGGCCCACGATCGAAATTCGATACAATTGACGACTATTTTAACCCTGGCAACACGTAGTGGAGCTCACAGTGACCGCTCCAGACGATACCGACTTTTTGCTGTCGCACAACTGGCAGAGGGATTAGGTACCCATTAGCTGACGCCTAATCGGACAGCGACAACGTACAACTGTAATATGAGGCTGCGGTTAGGCCTTTGTTGGGCAATCTCGGCGTCCATTGGCGGTCTTGCTGCAGAATGACCCAGCCGTGCCACATGTGGCTTCATTTCGATTTACCAGACTTGGTCAACCAGACTCAGAGCCAATCTCTGGTAGTCACAGAGTCACGAATGCAACGTCCAATCATTAAAATTTCTCACTGATGCTTCGTTTTTTAGATCTTCTGACACACGGCCCTGTTGCCACAACCACGGGAGCAGAGAGCAGCTACAAAACAACAGAAGAAAGTGGTCCGGCGACAGAGCAAGCATCTTCACAGGCACACGGACTTGAAGAAAGATTAACTAGCGAGACCCATTTGCGTCGCTTCACCGAAACTGTGCTGGACTCACGGCAACAGGAAATTGAGGAACGGGAAATGGAGAAAGACGAACTGGCGCTCCGTGTGGAAACCCTCCAAAAGCAGCTTGCCAGCACCCAACAGCAGCTCGCAGAGGCACAGGATCAAGTGTTTCGTTTGCAACCTAGGAGAAAGGACATTACGGAGTCAGAGGCAAGGGATGCCTACAAGACTCTTGTTGGGAATGTTCAGCGATGGGTTGAGAATCGCGCCGGACATATCATTGATGAGTTGGAAACTGGCCGCCTCTCAAACAGATCAGTCCCTCCCGAGGGGTCACGGCTTGTCACTCTCCTCAGAGAACAATCTAGACGATGTATAAGTGTGAGTCAATCTGATGAGTTTCATATCATGGGAGCCATCATGAACTATCTCCACATTACCATGTTCTCCAAGTCGTTTTATTGTCCTTTGGATGATAACGAGGATGGTGGAACCTCTGCATGGATTGATGAAATCGAAAATACTATGTCTCGACTACAACGAGGTTCGTCTTTTACCCAAACAAAGCATATATCGCAAATTGCTAAACTTTCTCAAGATATAGCTCACTGTAGAGAATGGAGAAGTGAAACGCTTACAGCGCTGACACATCAATCCGTCTTCAAAGCTCGACGGCAGCGGTATATCAACTTTGTTGTTGACGATTTGACCTCTTTGCTATCAACTATTGTCCCAAGGACAGCTCCAGCAGATCTCCAGGCCTCTGTTCGACGGAGTATCGTAGAGCCTGCGGCAGATCTTGTTCACCAGCTTCACTTAGCGTCTAGCATTTATTCTCTAAAGTGGCCAGCTCGTTCAGCCTCGACAAGACTCGAGGTTTACCAATGCCTCAACCTTGCAAATGGGGGAATGGTTCTCGATTTGTCCGGGACTAAGTCGGCTTCGCCAGCACGACGCAATATCATGTATTTGTTTGACATAGCTCCCGGACTGTTTGTCGAGAGAATTGAGGGCGGGAAAAAGCTCGGGCTGAAAGCAATCGCCAAGCCTACAGTGCTCGTTACCAATGCAGGGGGGGACGTATCTCAGGGTTCGACAGTGATGAGGTGGTTGTGGGACGGTATACCAACTTCTCAAGGCCCTAGCCGAAGCGCATCAAGGGCATCGAGCAGGAGTAAGCACCCCCTCTCTAACGATTTTCCAAACTCTGACGTGTCTTTAGGACCAGGCGGATCCGCTGTATCATCGTCAGGAAGATCAAGGTATTAATTAGAATGGGTAGGAAGAATCGTTTTCTTGTTAAACAGTAAAGTCAGCAAAATGCATGGCACAGCACTGGGAAGGCGGGACGGAATGCAAGAAAAGGAATAGAATGCACGAAATTGTCAATTATGTGTTGTGTAAGGGATATCATATTTGGGTATTTAAGGAAATTTTGGGCTAGATTTGAACTTTTATCGATACCAGTAACCACCATAACCCTCCTGAGTAACAATGACAGGTATGCTCCGTACTCGACGGGGTCGAGGAGGCAAGGGAGGCGGCGGAAGGCCAACTTCTGATGCGGGCCGTCGCCGGTCCGAAGCAGGGACTCGGAGAGTACCGCCAGGGTAAAGCTGCCGCGGGGGAAGTTGTGGCGCGGACGCTGCATGAGAACGTGATTGCGGAGGTCGCAGAAGCCGGTCAGGGCCACTGGGAGCAGTGGTTCTCGGGAAACGTTGACCGTAAGCTCCCTGTGGTGAATATTGTTGCTGTTGTGTGGGCCTTTGACTGGTTGGCCTGTTTGGCGATGGTTCTCTGCTGCCTCTGGGAGTGGACCGCTTGGCCTCGCGAGTAGGTTGCTTAGGTTTCTTAGCTGGGCTAGGAGTCTTTCTCACAACTTTTGGCTTAGCTGGCGCTGTGTTTGCTGCCGCCCCAGATGGCCCCGAGTTGTGGTTAGATGTCGCTGGAATGAAAGGTCGGACACAATTGCTAATGTAGTCGGAGGTGACTCCCAAGGCTCTGGCGTCGGCAATGCCTGAGTTGATTCTGTTGATATATTCCTCTTTGGGTTCACTGTCGACAATGTATCTTGGGCTAATATATACCAAGATATTGTGTTCCAAATGAGGCTTGTAGGTGATGAGTCTGCTTTGTCCGCTGCTCTGCTGAGCTAGGTGTCTCGCCTGGTCTGGACCGCCATTGTTCACAATCCAAGACACAGGTCGGCGGTACAGTGCAGCTTCTGCACGCCGTAGCATGACGGTCATGTACTGTTTTCTGTATGCGTCTTTGGAGACGCCTTCATTGATATCGAGACGAGCTTCATCGCGGGCATTGATCTCATAGACTAAGCCTTCAACCCAGTGGCCTTGAGCCTCAATGACATTTGCGTATCCACGCTCATTGATCTGCCATCTGTAGTCTACAAGCTTCGCAGAACCGATGAATTTGCTTCCAGGGCATCTTTTTTTCATCTGCTGTAGATGAAGGTTGCTGCCATAGGCAAAATAGTATTTGGTCGTGGGCTGGCCGGTGTCAGCGCCCAGAGTTTGGTCTGCAGGTGTGTTCATGTTGAAGATCTTTCGGGGGCATGAGATTCCGAGTATCCGATAGTATGGTATGGTATGGTAGGTATGGTATGGTATGCTGAGGCGCAGGTACAGAGAGGAATGTTTCGTTTTGGTACAGGAGAGTGTGATAGTGAGCTACTAACGTCGATTAAGATGTGATGGGAATCGGCTCCCTCACATGAGAAAAAACACGACTCCGGTCAAACAAGCAGCGTCCACGTCAACTCTGCCAAAGCATAAACTGACTTACGTACAGTAGCAGTGCTCTGGCGCCAACAGCGCTCAACAGGCGGAGTGGATTGCTGGGCCCAGAGCTCGTTGTCACATTGGGCAGCAACTGAGTCAGATTTTGACGACAACTCATGGCCAATTGCTGAGGTCCACGTTAGGACGACTCGTTAAGCAGCTAGTGGGCGGATATTGCAGGGTACGTGCAGCTATCCCCAAGAATACCGACTGTTTGGGCAGTCTCAGTGGCAGGTAAGGAAACCAGGTGTTGTCCGATACTGTAGCCTCAAAAGATCGAGACGCTACGAAGCGGCCCAGCCCGCTCCTTTTCCAAGTTGGGCCTTGGGCCCCGGTCTCTCGGCAGAGACCCGTACCCCCCGGCCGTATCCACAATCGGCATCCTCTGCCAAAGCATCCGTCCGCACCGCCGTTTCGAGGCCAGAGAGCTTTTGCTGTACTTAACAGGGCGAAGAGGCGGCGCTTTTCTTGAGATGTGACAATACTACACAGCTCATGTCAGGTGAGCAAGTACCACGATTATCTGGAAAGCTGAGAGCCAACGATTGATATACCTTGCTTGTATTTGGAAAGCCAAACGCTTCGAGCAAGGCGAAAAGGAATTGAATAAGAGTCGATCAGCTTCATGCATGTGGCACGACTTCATTCACGCTAAAAACGGCATCAATACCTATACAAAGACCAAGACGGGCATCTTCGACATACATCTGCAGGCCTAATCCGCCACCTTCAACCCTGAACTTATCGACTCGGCCAACTTTTTCTTTTTTCGAATTTCCGTCTTTGCATTAAGCATTGTCGATCATGACGGTAACAAAACTTAGACACTACAACTTTGGTGTCGAGATCGAGGCTGTGGTGAAGCCTTACGGTCCCGTGGAAAGCTTTACCAACGTCGACTGGTACCGGCAACTCGCTCAAAAACTACGGAACCGCGACATTGCAGCAGTGCACGATGACTGCTCAAAGTACAGCAAGCACCCAGAGTACTATGGTGGCAAATGGTTTGTCACCAGAGATGGCTCTCTAAAGAGAGAACGTCCCATGGGTATGTAATTCCGTCCACGGCACCAGCCGAACTTAGCTAGCCAGCTCACTAACATGGGGTCCCAGTCTGTATGGAAGTCGTATCTCCTCGTCTGGACACCAAACAACCTGTCAGTAAAATCCTCGGTGACTTTTGGGAAGCCATGCGAGTACACTTCAGTCCCCAGCGCGATATCTCTTGCGGTGGCCATGTCCATGTCACTCCCGTCTCCAGTCACAACAAATTCTCCTTGCGCAGTCTGAAGAAGATTGCTTTTGCATCCATCGTCTACGAAGATTTCGTCGCAGCCATGCTTCCGAAAGCCCGTCGCGACAACCAGTACTGCCGTCCAAACAGTCAGAGCATGGGTTCTGGGCTGCGCGACACATTGGCGCTATACGGAAGGAACAAGAACACGATGATCACAGTCGCTACACAGATCAAGGCCGCATCGACAGAAATGGACTTGTACTGCTATATGCAGGGAAACAGATACGTGCTCTGGAACTTTCAGAACATCTTCCCCAGCCCCAAGACCGGAAAATGCACTGGTACGGTCGAGTTTCGAGGTGGTAACCAATTCCTGAGCACGAATGGAACCCTTGCTTGGGTAGCATTCGTGATGGGATTCATCACGCTCGCTTTGGAAGAGGTGAGTTTGAATCCATACTCGCAAACCCCTTTCCTTTCTTTTCTGACAAACCTCTAGGACCTCATCAACAAACTTACTACGTATACTACGTCCCAAGACCCAAAGTTCCAAGCACGTCTTGAAAGCTGGTGGAAGCGTATTCGCTCATCAGCCAAGGCATCCAAACTTAGTCGATTTCTTCCTTCAGAGTATATCAAGATGCATACCCGATAATCGGATAGTACAGATCCTTTCGTCTACGACAGACATACCCCAAAGTTATCGGGGTCAAGGCGAATGTTCCTTTGCTTATTTCTTCGCTTTGTTTTGACGATTTCTACTTACTTATGATCGCATTTGCTGGAGCTGGTGGAGTTTGGGTTTGATTCCGAAGATGTTACATTTCAACGCTGAATGGTTAGGGAAGGCATTGGTTACCCGATCATCAAGCGAAAGATTGAACTGATAGATAAAGTTGACAAAGTTATGATTCAACCATACAAATAGAGTTATATCCATATATCCTTTATGTAACGCCAGAGTTCATTATATCATGGTATTCAATATAAGTCATGCATCTCCGTCCTTTCCTTCAACTTCTTCGAACATCACAAGTACTGTGCCTGCTTTGCAGATATCCTGTCCCATATTAGTGATGATTCTTATGGATGTCCATCGAAGTAACTTACTCCTTCTTTGTGTGCCAACTTCTTGATCACGCCGTCTTGCGGTGATCGGATAATAGTCTCCATCTTCATTGATTCAATTCTGGGACGCTGTCAGTTTTGTATCGAGCAGAATACGACGCGGAAACTTACACTACAAGAGGAGCACCCTTTTGTACTGTTTGACCCTCTTCAACCTCATTCTTTAGGATCTTGCATGGCATGGGTGCAGCCACAGAGGCACTTGATTCTTTGAGACCAAGCGCCTTCTCATACCACTTGGGAGGTAGAAGGACAAGGTCAGTCTTCACGCCGTGTTGGAAGATGGTGACCTTAGTGTCGTTGTCTGTGTGTTGGGACACGACTGAAGACTGAATTCGTTCGAGTGGGAAGTATGACTCAAGCTTCATAACCTCACCCTCTGGTTCTGGCTTACAGGCTATGTTTGTAAACACTTGAGGTGTCTCCTCACCTTTTCGGGAAATGGAAACATTGTAGAGGTTGTGGCCTGCCTGTGTAACACTGGCCTCGACAACTTCGCCTTCTTCTTGACTGTATCCGTCTTGAATCTTAAAAGAAAGCTTCCTTTCACCAATGCTGTTTGTCTCGCCAAAGCCAAGTGTAAGACCATGGGGCCCAGAGTTCTGTAGTTCAAAGTTGACCATACCCAGGGCTGCTTGGGCAACGACTTCGTTCTTGATGGCTCGTGGTTTGAAGAGCTCCTCCCTCCATTTGTCAATAAATCCAGTCTCCACATCACCCTCCACAAAAGCATCGGTCTCGCAAAGTCGCTTTAGGAATTCGATGTTGGTAGCAACGCCAACGATTTCGTAGGATCGTAGAACACTCTCCATCTTAGCAATGGCGCGTTCTCTTGTATCACCTCGTACGATAAGCTTGGCGATCATACCGTCATAAGCCTCGGAGATGGTGTTTCCGGAGCGGAAGCCCCAGTCCAGACGAACATCCTCGTTCTGCAGTTCGGTTGGGAGATAGGCCCTCACCAGCTTGCCTGAGTCAGGAATGAAGCCCTTCTCGGGATTCTCGGCGTAGATTCGTGCTTCAATGGCGGCACCTCTCTCATTCATCTGAGTTTCCACCTCCTCTTGAGACAGAGGAAGCTTCTCGCCTGCAGCAACTCGGAACTGCCATTCCACCAAATCCAGGCCAGTGACCATCTCGGTAACGGGATGTTCTACCTGAAGCCGGGTGTTCATCTCCATGAAGTAGAACTTGTTGGTATCCTTGTCGAGAATAAACTCAACAGTGCCGGCGCCGACATAGCCGACTGCTGAAGCTGCTTTTCGGGCTTTGTCCCAGAGATCATGTCGAGTTGCAAGATCCAGATCGGGAGCAGGTGACTCCTCAAGAATCTTTTGGTGACGACGTTGTATACTGCAGTCTCGCTCACCTAGAGCGACGGTGTTGCCCCATTTGTCGGCGAATACCTGCACTTCAACATGCCTTGGGCGAATAATGTACTTCTCCACTAACATGACCTCGCCTCCGTCACCGAATGAGGCCTTGGCCTCGGCACGGGCACTCCTGAGTTGTGTCAAGAACTCGTCCTCGGTCAACACGATTCGCATTCCTTTACCTCCACCACCACGGACACTCTTGAGGAGGACGGGAAATGTGATCTTCTTGGCGTGCTCTAGGAGCTCTTGCTCGCCCTGTTCTGTACCGTGGTAACCTGGGACACAGGGAACGTTGGCGGCTGTCATAATCTCCTTACTGCGAGCCTTGTGGCCCATATCGGCCATAGCAGAAGCAGGTGGTCCGACAAATACGATGCCCTCTTCCTCGCAGCGTTCTGCGAACCTGGAGTTCTCTGACAGAAAGCCATAACCGGGATGGAGTGCCTGGATGCCATTCTGCTTGGCTAGCGAGATAATTTTCTCGCCGTCTAGATAAGCGTTTGCGGGACCCAGGCCCAGAGATTGGAATCCTGAAGAAGCATGCCAAGAGCCAGCATCCACGTCCGTATAGACGGTGGTAGCCCGGATACCAAGGCGCTCAGCAGTCCGGTTAATGCGAATAGCAATCTCGCCACGGTTGGCGATGAGGACTGAGTTGATAGGTGTGTGCTTCGGTGTAGATGAAGAAGAAGAGGCTACTGAAGATGTGGAAGCGCTTGAAGGAGTAGTGGTAGAGAGAAACCGAGGGAGAGTCTTCAAAGGAAGACGTCGGTTTGCGCGAAGTGTGGAACGCATAATGGGCGATTGAGTTGTGGGAGCACCCAATTTGGAGTCGGAGAGCAGTATGCAGCTTGATAAAACTTCAAAATGAAGCCCAGGAACATAAATAAGACGAGGGCTACCTGCCTCGGAATATTATCCTCGATGCTAATGCCGTGAATGTGCTATGCCGTCGGCTTTGAAGGTTCAACGCGGCAACAACAACCGTGACCGCAAGGAACCGCAAGTAACCGGTACCTTGTACCTTCCCCAGACGGCAACTTCAGAAGCTTACCTAGCTCCAGTTTACTCTGGGGAAAGCGACCTAGAGGAACATAGAACACGGAATTCTCTTGCAGAATTGGTCAAGAGCGCTTTTAATAGTTTGAGAGTATCTCCATATGAATTACTGTATTTTTTATAGCTGGAACTTAGGTCTCACCATGTACTAATATTGATCATAAGCTTTCTACCGTCTGAGGCAGGAAGCTGTCTCCCCAGTTGCGCCTACCTACAACTTCTCCTACGTCACCTGCCCCTCAATTCTGTAATGACTAAGCCCAAATCAGTACATTGGGACTTGCGGAATGTGCCGTGTAGCAAAGCTGGCTGAAGCTCCTGCAGAGCCTATCTCATGCATCTTCAACCATTGTTAAGATAACTCAAGATGGAGCAAATACCTCTCAACTCTGAAGCCTCTGTGGGGGATACTCACAAGCAGACAACCTCTACGCTCCCCCCAGACGTTGTCCAATGTCTAGACAATGCTCGCTTTGTATGCTCTGCCCCTCCCCCACACTAACATCGCGTTCAGCATGCAATCATTACAGGTCGATTACTGACAATTGATATAGCTTCACTTGGCAACATGCACAGATAACATTCCCCATGTATCCCTCATGAACTATACTTACCTCCCATCTTCGCCTTACTCCAACTACCCTGTCATCATCATGACAACGAACCCAGCTTCTCGAAAGACTTCCAACCTGGTGGCCAACCCCAACGTATCGTTGCTCGTCCACGATTGTACGCATTCCTTATCTCAGCACTTAGACACGATATCAATGTGCTAATCGTGACTTCAGGGGTTTCTCACCGACCGCCAACCCACGGCCGCCGACCCTCTGGTGGTTCACCCGGTCCTGAGCATCGCTCAAGTCTTGCCTCGCTTCTTCTAAACCTCAACACTTCAGCACTCTCTAGTATCAGCGCGACCATAGGAGGCGCCGCTCGCTTGGTGCCTAGTGGGACAGAGGAGGAGAAGTATTATCGCGAGCAGCATCTCGAGAACAATACATTCGACGAATCCGCGACCCAGCCATTCCAGCGCGACAACGGGCCTGTTGAGGATGGAGGTCGTAGCTGCTTCGTAGCTGGCGAGGAAGTCAGGGTCGTATCGGTTGATATCAAGGACGTCCGCATCAGCGATTGGAAGGGCACTGTGCGTGACTGGGAAATTGTCCCGGGAGGAAACATGGTTAATGGAACCCAGTGACGAGAGTATATCGCTGGTAGCAGTCGTGTCTTTAGTATTTTATAATCTTACGGTGACGGCAGGGTCTAGTTAAGCACAAGATGCACATACACGGCTTTAATCGTCGGAACCAATACGAAAAAAAACTCGTTTATTTTTCCATTTCTCGTTCGCACCATCATATGCCAGACCAAACTCCCGCTTAAAACAATATTAGGTAAAATAAAAGTAGGCGCATGACAACCAAGACTAGTCCTATTCTTTCGGCCAAGTCTTGCCCATCCCCCGGATTTAGGACAAGCCATTCCAATGACATTTTCCCCGAGTAACAACTTACTTAGCCTCCCCAATGCCACTGCAAGGTGACAGATGTAGAGACGGTTTAAATAAATCCGAAAGAAGTTGGCGCATTAATACTTCGTTCGGTTACTTTTCCGGCCCATGCATAGTATACAGATTATCGCGCCCATTCGACAACTTCGAGGGCCATCATGACCAGGACGAGGGTTGAGGGAAGGATCCTGCATACGTTAGCGTGGTTCGGGTCAATTTACACCGAGGCAAGGATAGATAACTTACCAAATGACATAGCTCTGGAACAAGATTCTGCCCATTGTCTTCTCGAAGACGTTGTTGATTTGGCAGATTTGAGCGAGCTGAAGCGCACTTGGTGCTCCAGTGAGCAAGAAGCAAACGATGACAAAAATGGGATCATCGAGGATGCTGACGTTCACGTATTTGGCCATGAGAGCAAGCATAGGAGCCATGATAGCAGTTGGCAGGACCATACGGCATAGCAGAGAGGCAACCAAGAGCTTGGTTCCAATGCGCTCTTCCTCAGGGTCCAAAGCTTCGTCCTTGGCCATGGTGTTACGGGCAAGGTTGGCACCGAGAACCACCAGAATCAACGGAACAGCGACATTTCCGCTTGAGCGAATGGCGTTGGTCACACTGTTCTGGACGAAAGAACCTTCTTCAAAGAAGAGTCGCTGGAGAGATGGGATAGACGCAACAAGGATAGCGATAAGCATAGCCCACAGCGGAGGGTTCATGAACTCCCAGATGAAGTTGTTGAACTTTCCAGCGACACGCTTGGTGAATCTCAAGGTAGACTTAACAGGGGCGGGAGACTTCTGGTAGCAGTTGTTGAGTGTCTTGGAGGTAGCCTTGTAAAGGCGGATGAAGGGTGACTTGACGGCAGACTTGGTTCGTTCCGTGATACCTGCAGGCTCCTCTTGATCTTCCAGTGATGGGACGCGTGGGAAAGAGTCCATGCTGCCAGAATTACCATTGAGAGGAGCAGCGATGTCAGTCTGTCCCTGTTTGGTCTTTGGCATAGACTTCTTGGGCATGTCGTCGTCACTTGAAACCGCAAGCGAGACACGGGAACCACTCGCAACAGGAGTGCGACCAGCGGGATCGTAGTTTTGCGAGTCGATACTTTGGTGGTCTCCTTCATCCTCTGTCTCTCCATCAAGGCCATCAATCAAGGCAGGCGTCTCGTGTTCCTCGTGGTCTTCGTCACGGTAGCGCTGGCCCTCCTCGGCGATTTCTTCGCGGTATTCTGGGTACTTTTCTTTGGGGGCAAGGAGGACGTGGTAGCCCCAGCTCCAGCGAACAAGCTGACCAAGTTGCTGGAAGATAAGGAGGTAGAGAATACCACGCGCACCAACTTCATCATCGTTGTCCCCAGGAACCTTATCCCAGTGCAGACCCTTCAATGTTTGAGAGAGCGAGAGAACGAGGGAAATAGGCAACGAGTTCGAGTTTCCGAACACACCCATCGCTGTGACGAAGTTGGATGCTCGCCTGTTGAGTCGGAACAACTTTGCGACAACATAGGACACGGTCCATGAGACGAATGTTTGGATAACGAAAATGATAGGGATGATGGCGAGGTCGGAAAGCTTCTCGGCACTGAGCTGAGAGGCAAGCTTCGTGAAGACTGGGGGCTAGTGTTAGTACATCAGATTGTGGTGGGCGCTGAACTTGTAACATACTCAGGCATGGCGTGAACAGCATCACATTGAGATTGGCCAGAAATTTTTGCTTCTCGGCATCAAAGTGGCCGAGTCGTGCGACAATGTAGCCAGGCAAACTGACACATACTACTTCGAGGACAGCTTCGAACACCAGGAGACATAGGTGCCCTATCGAAGGATGCGCATCATGGGTGTTGGCGAGCGTCTGGAAGGGTAACTCGTATGCATCTTGGGCAAGTTGGTTCAATCGGAACGATGGGACCGAAAAGGATTGCCAAGAAGAAGCCATCAAGTAGTTGAGATGCTTCGAAATGTCGCCGTAGTTGTAGAAAAATCGAGGATCGGCGCGAATCGGAGGGCTATTAAATGCTTATATGTCTGGGCGCGGATGCGTGGCGAGGCGACTGATAAGGCTCCGTCTGACTTGTGGTATGGAGGTCAGAGGAGAGAAAAGCTCGACAGGGAGACGCAGTTGATAAGTACAAAAGCAAAGCTTTTTAATTGTACAGATTGATTGTCGTTAAAAAGTATTTAAAAAGAAGAAGTTAAAAGATATAATGAGTGCGAAATCAAACAGAGCGCCGCGCGGTGGGTTCTTTTTTCTGGGGCTAAGGGCGGCGGTGCCTCCTGGGCTTGAACCTGGAACTGGACTGGAACAAGTTACAAGACAGATGGCGATGCACGTCCCCGATTCTCGATTGATAACCTTGAGCTAAGATATTCAACTATGACAACAGCCCCATCAGCTGCCTTGTTTAGGCTACATTCGACCAGGTAGACTATCCTACTCTCACCTGTCGGGTTACCTCAATCCGGGTCTTCAGCTCCTTGAGGAATTGTCTATCCTATCATAACTCACTCCCACCTCGTCACTGGCCGCTCCAGTAATGTGCCAGCGGCCTGAATGAGGTAACCCAGGCATTTTCGATCCATGTCTCCAAGCAAACTTAACCATTGAAACACGCCCATGTGTGTCGTGGCGCCAGGGCCGGTGTCCCCCTAAGCGCAAGGGTTTCAATGGACAAGACGAGACTTTCTCAAAGGCGCCACAGTCAGCTACTCACTGCCGGACTTCCATTGGACTCATCCGGAGGAAACTTTTGCAGGGCCATATCGACCAGACACCTCCTTTGTGTCATCAAACAGACAGAAACAAATCAGCAATTGCCCTTGGCGATTATGTATCGAAACACAGTCCACCATCAATACGTCTCAAAATCGTTCAAGCATGCCCAAGTTGGGAATGATGATCCTATCCTGTCCACAGGGGTCGGGTAGGGGAGTGATTTTCCGGCGCGACGCACTATTGCATTAGGTGTGGCGGAAACTTTCGTCATGGTGTTATCGGGGCACGTTGTCTGATCCTCCACGCTCAGAGGCTGCAGCCGTCAAGCCTCCATAATCATCCACGTAAGGTACGCAATAAGACATGCAGCGCGTCCAAGAGTATTCTGTGCTCCTCAAATAGCGAGGCTGTGCACAGCATCATTGGGCAGCACTACTATTGTTATCAGAGGCGAGGTCTATCAATTTGCGTAGATTGTCACGCGACGCTTTTCGATTTGGTTATGACATAGCAGAAGTGCTGTTAGCATGTTTCGTTACAACCTGTGAGATGGATCACAGCAAAAAGTACATATGGACCAGATAAAGGAGGTTTCAAGCGCTGAGATCTCTCAATAGATTTGGCTCAAAGATACTGACGCCATTCCCTATTAATAGTGTTTACCGTCTATGTATGACTAGATGCTACGTATAATACAGTGGTTAAAGGAACTGTCGATAACGAGCGCCGCATGTATGCTTGGCCATCTGGCCCATGAACGGCTCAGCCCACTTGTAGGTATGGTTTTCCGAAATCCGCTGACTTATACAGATCCCCACAAATCAAATTTCGTCGTAAATTCTCCCGGGTCTTGGCAACTTTGTTTTAATGAATCTCTACAATCATGTTTCGTAGTTGGTCCCTAATACTTTCAAGGTCACATTAATGGGAGCCGCTGTGTATGGAAGATGTATCATGACGGTTTCGGAGAACCTTGCATGCACTGCCACCAAATTGATCGACTCTGCGTTGTGAACTTAGAGTTAAACTTGGCCTGCAGGGATCGCCGCTGTCGTGTAGAACATTGCGAAAGGGCGAATTCAAGCATGTATAATCGAGATTTTGAGACATCGCCGGTTGTGTCCCTTCCACAACGATAATAACGACATCAATGTAGTAGGGAGGCCTCAAACTTTCCAGAAATGTAATGAGAGGTTCCGGAACCCTTTCTCGTTTAGATCTCGGGTTCAAAATTGCTTATCATAAGACCTATGACCATATTTGACTCTCAAACTTTGATACATGGCTACCTCGATCTGCCTTCCGCCAGGCCAAGTATATTTGCCACGTGGAGTGAGGATTTGTTCCCTGCCCGGGGGAGGTGGCAGCCAGCAGAGTCTGGTTTTTGTTTCTCCTTGTCATTTTACTGTGCTTGTGAGCTGTTCCTAGTACTGGTGAAGATACCCAACGCTGCATGCATTACTGAATCTATGAGTGACCTGAAAAAGTAAAGTACGGTTCGCCTCTCGAGAAGATTTTCCTTCAATTAACATTATTCAAATCAATGACTGGTTTTAGGCTAAGTGCCTATTTCACGTGTCTGATTGTTTGTGGTCAACCTACCTGCAAGTGCACATATTATGTGACGTATTGATCGGATTTGCTTACATACATACGTAGGGTAGGGAGTTGTGCGGTGGCCACCAGTTCGTTATCGAACTGGAAACAAACAACTACCCGCTCCTCCAAGATCATTCGTTTATAGGCATCGGAGGGTCAACGTATCTTGTTTCAGATTTCCCGGGTTCAACTAAATATAGTTGTGGTTGATGTTCTGATATGAAGATATTCACATCTAGAGCGTCCACACCGATATGGCCTGACTTAACACTTCGACAGGGAATTACTATATATCCGTGAAGAACACAAGTACAGTATATCCGTGAATTCTTTGACAGCAATCCATCGACAGTGGAGTCGTCAGTTAATATCCGATATCAGATAGGCCTTCCTAAACAGACACAGATAGCAAGGGTCAAGATTTAACAGACATTTTACACACGCGCACCGGTCCATATCTGCACAGATATTTATGTCAGCCATGGCTATCATGGATACAAATGCAAGTCTCCACCTTGAACCAAGGTCTGACATCAAGCCATTTTTGACACCGACCGCATTAACGTCATCGGTGACAGCTCCTCATCGACGATGGCGTCGCAGATTCCAAAAATCAAGGACAAGCTATTATGATTGAAGCCTTGAAAGCAATTATCACCCTTTAAATAGTGCATATTGCTTCTTATATAAGAATGGCTATTATATGATAGCTCTGCAATATTACCAGATGCCCGATTTTGCAAAAAAAAAAAAAAAAAAAGCCGTCAAATGTGGTCATCATGACGCCGATTAGCTTGGATTTCGGGTTTTGACAGAAATCCATTCTCATCATGATGGAATATTAGCCCAAATATTTGGTGACGTTAGCGTATGTAAATTCTCTTGTCTTGGAAAATGGATCCTTGTAGTGCCCGCCCATCGCGGGGAATTCCATTCATTATTCCCTCTAAGTACTGCCACTGTGACCCATCGGGTCGGGTCCATTAGTGGGCTGGGCCAGCCCCTGGAGATTGAATTCTAGTGGCACTGGCAGCTTGTGATAGCGGTCTGTCTCGGGCTGTTGTGCCATGCTCTGGACCTGTTTTTGCCCGTGTGAACCGCCACACATCAGCGTTTCATCCAAAACTATCACCAACATCCATCTTCAGCCTCATCTTGTTTTTCTCTCTTCTGCTTCGTCACAGCCACCTATCTGTGTTCCCCAAGGCCCCGTCCTGTCTTACCCTCGACTTATGCAGGCTCAGACCATTGATCAACACAATTTACTCGTATTGCTATATTCTTGCATCGCTGTCCAGCTCGCCCAGCAAGCTTTTGACCCCGCACCCAGCCATCTGTATCTTGCTCGACTTTAGGTACACATGGGATCGAATTAGGAGCTGATTCATTTCGTCACCTCTGCTGTTCACGGTCAGACCGTTATTTTTGGGTGCGTATACAACCTTGGTCATGTCTTTTAATGCCGGACCTTTGCCATTGTCAATTTCAAGAACCATATATTCTAACTGCATCCTTCTCCTAGTCACCGATTCAACTCCCAACGACACTGCTGCGTCAAGACCCTGAATCTTCAACCATATCTACCGTTACCGTCGGGAGAACCTTGGCTGCCCAACTGTCCATTTCGGGTGATTGAACCAGCCTGAAGATCCGTTACATTGTGCCCCAAACATATTTTGATCGCCTCATATCATTTGCATCAGACAAACAGATCATACACATTGCTCAGGTCTTGATTGTCGACATCTAACGTTATCAGGACTTAACTTATTTGTCGTCCTTGCGATTCTGCAGCCTTCCTATCCAATTACGAGGTCCCAGTCGTTGAGCCGTACTAGAGAGGTTCTAAAAGCCTAGACCGCCCGCTGCTTGACTCTTTTTAGCCCCGACAGAATCGCACCATCTACTTCCCCTCCATTGCTCTTTCTTGTACCCATCTAATCGATCGCGTCCCGTCTCCCGATCGACAGCTCCCCGCGGTCCTGCAAGGATACTTGTTTCGATTTTTACGCCGCTCAGAATTTCCATCAAGCACTTCTCGCCTTCACAAGTCTCCAAGTCTATTCGAGACACGTTCTTCAACAACCGTATCTTATCTTGTTATTATCAACGGCCTTAATCCTCGATGTCCGCCTCCGACTCGGTCCCGGCCACACCGGAGGACTGGAAAGACTTGTCGACGCCCGCATCTCCTGGCTCTGAAGATTCTTCCGAACCTAGCACACCACTCGAGTCTCCCGGTCATGACAGTCCCAACGAGCGCCCTCAACGGGTCCCGTCCTTACGGTCCATTTCTGATCCCCGCAACATGAATCCGAACTCGACTGCGATGGGAGTTTTGGGTATGGCCAGACGTCCGGTACAACCGTCCTCTAGTTTTGCTGGTAACAGTAGAGGCTCGGTAGAAAATAGTATTATGGAAAAGGCACGGGCACTGCATCAGCAACGCATGGGAAAAGCCACCCCAGCTTCACCCGCAGGGCAGTCACCAACGTCCAGCGTGTCGAACGGATTCCCCAACTTGAAAATGCCGATGCAGAGACCGCAGGCTCCACATGTCAACTCGGCTCCTGCAGTAACAAAGCCTTCGCTGGGCCAGAGAAGGTCCATGGGCATGAAGCTGTCTGATATGGGTGGACCCAGCCCTCCCACAATCCCGGGTAAAAAGCGTGGGCCTCCTGGAAAACTATCAGACATTACAGGCGATGCACCAAGTGACCAAGGATCGAACGGTACAGGAAGTGGCCAAGGGTCGAAAATGGATGATTTCAAGAAATACATCGACACGGAGAAGGGATGGGTGACATTCGATGGCGCTGCTACCATCACACGGACGGGAGTCAACTTTGCCAACGGCCAGACTTTCAGCATATCCCTTGACGAAGTGGAAGTGCTGAATGAGCTGGGCAAGGGAAACTACGGAACAGTCTACAAGGTCAGGCATGCCAAGAGGAGAGTTCCACGGTTCGGACAAGGTCTTTCAAGAAAGCCGCTCCCTGTCCAGTATTCGCAGTCAGATCCCTCGCCAGTCCGGCCAGCAGAAGACTCAGCTGATGGCCAGTCAGACTTGGCTGACGGCACTACCGGCACGGTTATGGCAATGAAAGAAATGCGACTGGAACTTGACGACGCCAAGTTCACAACCATCTTGAAAGAGCTTGTCATCTTGCACGAATGTGTTTCGCCCTACATTATCGACTTTTACGGCGCTTTTTTCCAAGAAGGCGCTGTCTACATGTGCATTGAATACATGGATGGAGGTTCCATTGATAAGCTATATGCTGGAGGTATCCCCGAGAACGTACTGCGAAAGATTACATATTCAACAGTGATGGGTCTCAAGTCCTTGAAGGAGGAGCACAGTATTATTCACCGCGATGTCAAACCAACAAACATCTTGGTCAACACACGAGGCCAAATCAAGATCTGCGACTTTGGCGTCAGTGGTAATCTGGTCGCCAGTATAGCACGAACCAATATCGGTTGCCAGAGCTACATGGCGCCCGAAAGGATTTCAGGCGGTGGATTCGCACAAGCAGGCAACTCTGATGGATCGTACAGTGTTCAGAGTGATGTCTGGAGTCTGGGCCTGACGGTTATCGAATGTGCCAAAGGTGCATACCCCTACCCACCAGAGGTATCCTCTACTATCTTTAGTCAATTGAGTGTAAGTCCGCTCTCTTTTTGCCAGTGATGTCAGTGAAGTTTACTAATACATGACAGGCTATTGTTGAAGGTGATCCACCTGCAATGCCAGAGGAAGGTTACTCTGACACAGCTACGGACTTCGTCAAGAGCTGCCTTCACAAGATCCCCAAGCAGCGACCAACCTATGCAATGTTGTTGAAGCATCCCTGGCTTGTCGAGTTTACAAAGCCTCAGACTATCGCGGAAGAAGCTGAGGAGGGCGATGAGGTTGACAAGGTGGCGGAAGCTGTCGGCAAAATTGCTCTGAACTCAACAACCGAGGATGCTGAGGTAGCTGCCTGGGTGAACGGTGTGTTGAAGAAGGAGAGAGACGGTCTAAAGGCAGATGGTCCTGTGAGGCCGGCACTACACACCGCGCCTCTCGACAGCGTCAGCCCCATATCAAGCCCAAAGGATGCCTAGAGGACAGAATCCCTAGGATGAACGAAGCCTGCCTCTTTCGGAGGCTCTGGTTGGCCACTGTTATCAGTCAACAGAGCAGGTATCTAGTTGGCTACGGACTAAGAGTTTTACAGACATCCACTCAATCGATGCGATGGCTACTGTCACTGTGATGGCCCTTCCTGTCATGAGGCGATACAATGGAAGGTCTTCGCATTTGAGCATGTATTGTCCAGATCGCTTTTATCGTCCTTTTCTGCATATTTTTCTTTTCTTTTGGAGAACAACCCTGTACACGCTTTGGGATGGCTTTAGACACACCTGGATGAGATTTTGGCATTTGTATTACGGAAGAACAAAACCGGGTAGGTGCACTTTGGGAAACGAGTCAGGACAGCATTTTTGGTTTTTCTTGTGTACTCATGGAGCAGTAGTGAAAGTGGTGGAGGAACGTAGGATAAAGAGAGGGTTCTGGAGGCGACTTCAGGCTTCAATCGTTACGAAAAAGCCAAGGCAAAGAAAGCATGTATCGAGGGTGTGAAGAATGAACAATTATGTAAATTTATTCACGCAATCACTTCCGTTGTTTTGTGCCTCAATGATGTGTTATGTATGGCAATGATGTACTCTGACTTGGTGTCTTGGCTATACAAGCCATGCTCCGTAGCCAGCATAAAGTTAGGTCGCAGGGTTGTTGTCAAGACTGATACTAGTTGCAGTTATTGAGGCCTCTGATATACGTGTCAAATAGGCCAGTAATTTGGAGGTGCTTATATTCTCTCAGTATCATATATTCATAAATAACTATTAAACAGTTGACGAACAAGCGTCCCGTAAATCTGTAACCATTGCTCATCCGACACATTATTCGAAGCATGGCAATGCTTCTCACCAAAACATTTCATGTATACAAGCTTGTCAAAAGCAACAAGGCAGTGACTAGATCAATATGAACAGACAAAATCATGCTGTCGAAAACACAAGTAGCCGTTTGTATCGCGCATATGCGACGTTGCACTTGACCGGCTCGGTGACAATTGGGTTCTGCAAAATTGACGTTGGAATTTCTCAAGTTCCTGATTAACGCCTTGCCAACGCCAGAAACGCTCGCTTAAATAATTCCTCAAGTGGCAATTGTCGAGTGATAATTTAAGAGTAGTCGTCCTTGACACGGCGTCCCTCGTAACCGTTGGAGCTGCGGACGCTGCGTCTGCGGCGCCATGAGCGACCGCTGTAACCGCCGCTGGATCCCTTATCGCCGCGCATGCCAAGGCAGAAGAGGATGGTAGCGAGGAAAAGAGCAGCCCAGGATGCCCAAGCGAAGCCAAAGGCGTAGCGGCCGATAGAGGCTGAGCGGCCAGCACTCTTGAAGGCGTTGCGAGCAAGAACCCAGGTAGCACTGAAGGCAATTGTTAGCAAACACCCATAACAGTTGGAGAAGGGAAGGAAACATACGTCATCAGGGACATGGCGACAGAGGAGCAGAATAGGGCGAACATGGATGTGAAGCCAGAGATACCAGCGCCGAGACGACCGCAGCATGCAATGAAGCCGGTGAAGAAGGCGATGGTCTCGAAGAACAGGGTAATAAGGATAAAGACCCAACCAAACCTCCAAAGGAAGAACTGTCTGTTGGAGGTGGTGTCGTTATATCGGCCACCAACGAGCGAGCTGGGCGCATTGCGAGGGTTAGAGTCCCAAGCGCGACCGATGACAGGAGCAGCACGAGCACCATCGCAGTCCTTGTTGCCGGCGCCACAGGTGTAGAAGAAGTTCCATTGCGTGATATCGCGAGCTCCCGAGATACCGCTCGTGTCGGCGCGAAGGAAGTACGTCTTGTCAAACGGAGTGGTTGAGGTAAGTCCTGAGAGGATGATGAACCAGAGGAAGAGCAGTGAAACTGCCATCAGGATCAGGCCTGCAAGGCCAAGGGGAGCGTCTACAGCATGTCAGTACAGAGTTGAGTTGGTGAAAAGCAATCAACAGCAAGGAGAACAACGTCTTTCGCTATGCTTGTCGATGGATTGCGACTCTTGGATGGAAACTTACTCTTCGCCATAATGATATCCGGTGGTTACGGAGATGCGAATAGTACGCTGTCACGAATAATCTCGGGTGTTGTTGCAAGCACTGTCGCCCAAAAAAAAAAAAAAGTGTTGTAGGGATTAATTTGCTGTGATGGGGTCCCGGAATTGGATGTCGTCACGCCCAGGATCACCGCCAGGGGAGTAGAAAACTGCAGCTAAAGAAGGCCGCTACTGTACTGTAAACGGGATTGTGCGTAGGTCGGGTGTTTAATTCGTGCGTCTCAACAACGAGGGTCCAAGGTTCTGTATTATAGACACCAAGTGGTTGGATATAGGGAAGGTAATGAGCTTGTATTAATGTCAAACGAAGAAGTTGGAGGAGGGAGCCAGAAGAAAAGGGAATCCTGAGACGGGGAGATTGACGATCCTTATGAACCTTGTTTAGCTCTTGTGGAGGGCTTTTCTTGTTTTTGTTTCTGGAGCTTTTTCCTTAGCGTCTACTACGGTACGGTAGTTTCTTGCTAGAGCTAGGGGTGATGTGATGCTGCTGCTGCTGCTCGCTCGGGAGACGGCTTGTCGGTGTGGAGCCGGAAAGATGTCTGTCTTGGTCAAATTGTACAACGTTGACGAGGATATTTCGTCTCCCTTTGGCGAAGAGAGACACCGAGTTTCTGGTAGAGAATGGATGACAATGTGTGTTCCTAGGAGAGGGAGGATAAGCAAAACAATCCCACAGTCAGCTGCATTACGACTCAACTTGTTACTTATGAACGTAACCTGGACTCAATTCGGCTCTCATCCGTTCATTCACCCACTCACTCACTAATGAGGAGGATGTTACGTAGACACGGTACTGTACTGTACCGTACATGCATTGCTTGCATGGTGGGTAGTGTTTGGTGGTGTGCCTGTGGCTGCCCTCCCCTAGTCCGGCCTGGCATTCATTCATTCATTCAGGCCCCCAGGGCATCTTGATCCCGGCTTTTCCATCCATCCATTACAGCTCAGTGACTCGCAGTGGAGATTGGATTGCCCAAGCTGCAGCAGATGATGCCCTACCATAATTCAACGGGTCTAGCCTACAATCCATCTCTTAGGTGGTCGACTAAAGAGATAGAGTAGAAAAAAGTCCCGAGTGTACAGCAGCTCGGCGATGACGACACTAGGCGGTGATGGAATAAAAAATGGAAGTAAAGCACCAAGCACCAAGCACCCAATAACAACTTACCAAATGGGGGAAAGCTGTAGCAACCAACTGACCTCTGTTGGGGTTTAGCGCACGTCTCCTCTGATGTCATGAGACACAAAAATTGATGATGCGACAGCGATCCTTGTGAAAAGGAAGTGATTGTCAATGATGAATGGGGCGACAACTTTACAATCAGCCAAGATTTTCGCCACGATCCCGACCTACTGTACTGTAAGTCTTTAGCTATCCGCACATCAATGATGTGCTGTATCGTGATGTCCACGATTCTGGATGGGAGGTGAGGTGCGGTGCTGAGACAGGGTCTCTGCCGAATAGATTGTGCCGAGAGTGACCAAACTAATGTGTCTTGACGGAGCTTTCCAAGCATTGCTTGTTACATGACCATCGCTTGTTTGGTGGGCATTTTCGCATTTCAGCTGTTTGAGTCTTAGACCTGAGTTAGTTTCAGCTAGTATTGTGCACAAGTTACGTGCCAACATGCGATGGTAGCAGCAGCAGCTGGTGTCACATACCTTACGTACGTATCATGGATCACTTGACAGCTGTTGTACATGAGGCGGGAGTTTTGCAATGGAGCCTAGGTACCGGGCCATCATGACTGCTGAGCCACTCGTGAAACTGGACTGCCTGTAGCACAATATAGAAATTTCGTTTCATTATCAGAAACACCATCAATTTAATCGGGATTACTCAAAAAAATACTACAATGCATAAACCATTCACATGCATCAAAGACTGTACTTAGCGATCACAACTTTAGTAGCTTCCCGGCGGCCTCCGTTATTCTTCGGCCCTGATTTACCGACGTCACCGTCCGCCGTCTCTCCTTGCCCCACGGGATCATCCAGCAGCATTAAACTCACTTTTCACTAAAAACTTGTGTCTTTTGTTGGTCGTGCACGCATAGCATAGCTTAGGCTGTCCCCGTGTGATCTTGACAACGCACGCTTGTGAATCGCATCGATCAATAACTGATCGTCATCTCTAAAGTGCCCGTGCTTCCACTGGCTCGTTCCAGGCTTGTCTGGTTGCCTGGACGCTGGAACCAAGAATGCCACTCAGTATGCGGCCCAAGGCCGTTCCGTCCTCCGGGATCCTATCCACTCTATTCCGCCCCGGGCCCGGGGTAGCGTCCGGTCGTGTCCCTGCTTGTCGATGGTCATCCACACGTGCCGCCTCAGTGTCAAGTCAGCCCTCTTTCAAGCTCCTTACTCATCAGCACCTTGCAGGATCAGGATCTGATGGCTTTGTCTCTTATGATACCGCTCACGCTGCCCAGGAGGACCTGCGCTCCCAGTTCCTCCAATGGAAAGGTTTGACCGATGAGGAGCAACGAGGAAAAGTACCTCGTCCTCATCTTATCTCTTTTGAGCCTACCCCAACCCTTACCCTTGGGCGCCGTCAACCAGCTTTGACTCCAGCTCAGACGTCCCGTTTCCAGGCACCTCTTTCTGTTTCTCTCCCAAATCGACAAAACCCCGTCCCTGAGCGGACATTCACTCCTGATGTCAAGCAAACAAGTCGTGGCGGCTTAACGACCTACCACGGCCCAGGGCAACTTGTACTATGGCCTGTACTCGACATGCATTCGCCGTTGTTTGCCCATTACTCAGTCATGTCTTATGCAAGTCATCTTGAAGCTACTACGCGCCGCTTGCTCGCGGAGTTGTTCGGCCTGGAAACTTACACAACCCGGGATGAGCCTGGGGTTTGGGTTTATACCTCTGTCGGTCAGCCGGAACGCAAAATAGCGGCTATGGGTGTCCATCATCGGCGACATGTCACAGCACTTGGTATCGCTGTGAATATTGATGTACCTGTGGAGGGGCCTGAGGATGTCAACCCCTGGGCTCGTTTCGTTCCTTGTGGTCTTGAGGGTAAGCTCGTTACATCCGTGGCCGCTGAGTTGAGAGAGAAGGGTGATGTGTCACGATTGAATGGTTGGGACATGGCGTCTCTGGCAACCAAATGGGCGACAATGTTTGACGAAGGATTGGTGGATGAGACAAAGAGGGACGTTGATGGAGAAGCAAGCAGTGGACTTCGTCGAGCTGCTAACTAAAACGAATATGGCTTTGAGAAGACGATATGTAATTATTCTCGTACCGATGTACGCAACTTAGACTTAGCCAGAGAGACAATGAACTTAAACCACAATAGTATAAGATATGAAACAACTGAATCAGATGTTCGTGGTTTACAAAGTTAGTTGTTCCAAATATCTCAACGTTTGGAATGAAGTTATCTGCTGCCCCCTGTGTTTTCAATGGTAGAACCTATCACTAGTACTCGCGAAATATGAAACATAATGCCATCCACGAAAGTTATGCAGTCATTAGAGAACGTTGCACTTTGCTTCTGAAGACGAGAACAAGACTTCTACGAGTTGATTCAATTCCAGAAAGGGACACATCATATTTGAGTGTTTTCGTTGCTGGGTTTATTCTCTTTTTGATGGGGGTGTTATGCTGGATTAGTATGGTGATTTTATGGTGTTGACGCTGAGCGACATATCATGCTCATTGGCTGCACGTCACGTGTTGCGCTTGCAAAGGTGACAAGCACTAGATAGGCAAGAGCAATCTGTAGAAACGAACAAACAGTGGTGAACATATTTAGGTCAAGCTCTTACCAGTTCCATCGACCAGCCCATTCACTCCCAATTTTAGTCTTAATATCAGAACTAATTCAACAATGGAAAATAGAAGGAAACAAAGCCATCTCGTATTACTTCCCTTGTGAGCTATGAACAAAAATGATCAAACGTTGATGCGTCGTAGGGTAGGTAGCTACTCTACACGTCCGAATGACGGTCGCCTGAGACCTAATGACACCATTAACACCCCTGCAATCGCTTAGAAAGCACTATCGTCTCGGCCTGACCCGATAAATATCGTTGACGTCTAGAACTATGCATGTGCGACCAATCAATGCTGAATATTCGATCGCCAGCACCCTGTCAGAGCAATCCAGGGACTTCTGATCGGCGATATTTTTTATTCTTTTTGTTGTGCTTCTTTGCCGTTGCGAGCCGCCAACGACTTACAGTACCGCACAGGATGCTCTATTTCGCCGCCGGACTTTGTCGAAATAACGTGTGCTCTTGCGTACATAGACAAGAGTTGATAAGCTAAAAGAGGACAATTAAACTCATTGCAAACGGTTTCGCCAGTCAACTGAATATTCAATTTGTGACTCTGCATCGACCCACCTGCCGGAAACTTCGATGCGACTACGCCCACTTCGGCATCAAGCTATTCTATCCCACTCATGTTTTTGATATACTACTAGCTTGATCCTGCCACCTTCTTGATGTCCTTCTCCTCTTCTTTCCTCGTTGTCAGTTATTGATCATTCGTTATTCGAGCCTCGCAATGGACCCTCTCGTGGCATCAGAGCTGGAGAAGCTCGACAATGATGTGCCCTTCCGCGCTCGGGCACAACATGTTCACCATACCTGGGCGCGCACATTTTCGTCCCTCCCAGAACTGTTTATTCAGCCTGAATCTCTGCCCGAAGTTGAAAAAGTCGTGAATCTGGCAAGGAGATGTCGCCGGCGTCTAGTGACAACTGGATGTGGCCATTCGCCTTCCAATATTACCTGTACATCTAGCTGGCTTATCAATCTTGACAATTTCAAGAAGATCCTCTCTGTGAGCAAAGAGACCGGTGTTGTCACCATGGAGGGAGGAATCAGACTATATGCTCTTTGCGCGGAGCTTGAGAAATACGGGCTCACAATGCCTAACCTTGGGAGCATCAACGAGCAGTCGATCAGCGGTGCTATTTCTACAGGTACGCATGGCAGCAGTCTGCGTCACGGACTCATGTCCGAGGATATCATCTCCCTCAAGGTGACACTGGCCGATGGAACAACTGTCTTCTGCTCTAAGGATACAAAGAAAGACCTGTTCAGGGCTGCTCTACTTTCTCTTGGTGCTATCGGTATCATCACAGAAGTAACATTCCAGGCTGTCCCAGCATTTACTTTAAGATGGCAGCAAAGAGTGGACACCGATTACAAGATGTTTGAGTCTTGGAGCCGTGATCTTTGGACACAAAGTGAATTCGTTCGGGTTTGGTGGTTCCCTTACACAAGACGTGCAGTGGTCTGGGACGCAGAGAAGACTGACGAGGAACTCCGTGACCCTCCTCAAAGTGGCTACGATGGCTCAATCGGCTACTATGTCTACCACAACCTACTGTATCTTGCCCAGCATGTTCCCCGAATCTTGCCATGGGTTGAGTGGTTTGTCTTCGGAATGCAGTATGGTTTCCGCAATGGAACAACCTCATCAGCTGTCCAGCCTAGTGGTAAGGCCCTGCTCATGAACTGCCTATACTCACAGTTCGTCAACGAATGGGCCATTCCTCTCCGCAAGGGACCCGAGGCTCTTAGACGTCTTAGCTCATGGCTCAACCATCTGACACCTGACGACCCCGATTATGTCCCCCACAACATCCCCTTCTCTGCTGACGGCCTCTACGTTCATGCACCGGTTGAGGTTCGCGTAAGCGACACTACACTCACATCTAACGTACGACCATACCTTGATATTACTGTCGAGGATGAACCAACTCTCTACCTCAACGCAACACTCTACCGACCCTATCTGATGGACCCTCCATGTCACGAGCGATACTACGAAGGTTTCGAGTGGCTCATGAAGGATCTTGGAGGTCGACCCCACTGGGCTAAAAATTTCAGAACGTCGCGCCCCGAGATCGAAGCTTTCTATGGCAAGAACCTAGAATCTTTCCGGTCAGTGCGCAGTGAGGTTGACCCCCAAGGCATGTTTGTTGGACCTTGGCATCGGGGGACAATCATGGAGGAAGGCGAAGGCCTCGAGCTTGAAGAGGTTGAGATTCGAAGAGAGAAGAATAACGAAGGAGGCGTGACAACGTTTGGAATCATTTGATAGAATTGGTCATGTAAAACGTCACAAGGAACGGATAGGCAACCGTTTGCCATATGGCTAATGCCATTAATCTGGAATTCGGGATTTTTGATACGATCTGGTGGTTCTATATGACGGGCAAAGCATATCGAATCTATATCCTTGACGAAATAATGAATTATTAAAATTATAAATCAACCGCTTGTATTCGTTACATGTGAGCGTAGAGGTATAAAAAAAATGGCAATGCAATTGGTTTTTAGAATTGGCGCAACCCGGTACACCAGTCAATAGTGATACCGTGTGATGCTTTCTTAGATTTGTCGGTAGCCTGACTTCTCGTCTATGTGTCGGTAACGTTCGCGCTCTTTGCGGTCCTTGAGCAGACAAGCAATGCAAAGAACAAAGATGGCGTCGATACCTATGGATACAGTTAGATATTGTCATCCTTGCCAGACAGTATACGAGAGCTTACCGACGAGACCAAAAAGAACAGTAAAGATACCATCGATATGCAGGTTGGCAAAACTAGAGATTGATGTAGCACACCCACGAAGCAAAGCCGAACTGGCAGGGCTGGTACACGTCGAGTCCATAACAAAGGCAGGCGATGTGCTGTTGTTGTAGCCACAGCATTGGAACTGCAATTCTCGAGTTAGTATGTGCTATCTTGTGGCCTTTGAGTGGGACATACAGAGTTCTGGATCAAGCTCTGCACTTCCGGATCCTGATCGATATAGATACTGAAGAATTGCTCCGTCATCCTTAACGTCATGACCCAGAGGAACACAGCCACACACATGGTGAATATTGAGCACACTGTGACCATGTATCCCGAAACCTTGAGAAAACTGCGAGCGGGCATGACAAGTCCTGGCAAGGTGACGGCAAATGTGACGAGAATGAAGATGGCATTGACGATACCCGCGGTCAACGGGAACCTTTGATATAACAGATTCCTTGTGACAGTCTCTCCATCAGTGGCCATATCGTTCATTTGGCTCTTTACGACCAGCGAGAAAACCAACTCCATCACACCCGAGCCCAGGAAGAGAATATCGGCAATGACCGTCGCGAGAAAGATTCTGTCGACCATGTTGACGATGCTGTGTTCGATATGCGATAATTACGAATAAATGAAATCGGTAGCAAGGAATCGATATACGTTTTTTTTGTTTTGTATGTATCGAATGCCCTCCAAGTCGCGCTGCCGGGAGAAGCTGTTTCTAGACGACCAGCGTCTGGTATATTGAGTCTCGTCGAGAGATAGAAAATGAATGAAGGGAGCGGCCCCAAGAGATCAACCCTTGAGAACTGCTCTGCGAATATGTTCAAAGAAAGAAGGGACTGGTTAACGCCGAAGCGAGCACGGAGAATCCGGCCGAAGAGAAAGTCGTATAGTATTAAAAGAGAGTTGAAGATCGAAGATGACGACTGCTACGACGAAAGCTGAACCAAACAAGAGAGAAACATAGGCGACCCCTTTGCGAACGAGCGAGTCACGAAGAGAGACTCAAAAAAACCAAACCAAACCGAGACCGAACCATGAAACTGGACCTCGACTCAAACGTCTCGGAAAACATCTGATGACGGACAAATTCTCTACCAACTGGCGTTTCAGGAGGTGGTTTTTTTGGCGGCGAGAGTCAACGACCCCCTTGTGTGGTGGTCCCTTATAGGGCGGTGGCCAATCAGAGGTTCAAGATCAGTGGTTGAATGCCCCCTTCGGGACAGTGGCCGTTGGAGCCAAGAAACTTGAGACTCGGCAACAGGTGGCGAGCGTGGCTCAAGTTCATGGCAGAGCTGCTGGAAAGGAGTTACAAATGCCAGAAAACTCGTGGCAGCAGCCGCCCAAGTTATAATTCTCGGATGATTTATGGCGTGACTTTGTTTCTTTTGACAAGATCTGCGACGTCTCGGGCTATCGACACGTTTCGCTACTACATAGTCTACTCCCCCAAGGCTCGCTCTGGCTCTGGGTTTCCATCTCTACGGATATATAACGGTCAGTCATTTCGGTAGTTGAGAGAAGGAGAGGCGGCTCAACACCCTCAGGCTAGGGGATTTATGGAAAGGTTCACTGAGGGATACCTTCACTGTTGCAGTGTGCGGGTGCAAACCCTAGCTTGCCGCTAGATCAGACGAGCTTAATTGTGAAAGATGGAGATACATAGAGAGCCAACCCCTTGAGGGATGGTCTTGCTTGTCGTGTTAGTTAGCCAGCGAGCCACATATCATTTCTGACAGAGACGAACAACTCTGATATAAAACGATGCTATTGCCATGAATCAACTGTTCGTTGCCGACTGTTGCGCTGAATATTAGTATGTATGGTGTTTCTTCCTAAAACTCCACTGTTTTGTTCATTGGCTGCTGCTACGCCACTCTACAAGCCAGCAACAGAAGAATAACCACCCTTCGTCTCCGATTGCATGCAGAAGACATTGTCATGAGAGCACTCCAACATGTACTTGTCCTGCAGCTTCATGGTTCGGGCTAATCAGACGAACGTTCATGTCACTGACTCCTGTGTGACATCAAGTTTTAGCAATGGAGGGTATCCATGATGTTGTCATAGATCCTCTGTGCGTGAGTGATCGAGCGATCGTACAACCGTCTATGTTTGCTGGCTACTACGTAGGGTTCAGAGAAGGTACTGTAGAATGCGGAGTAAGGCACCGTAAAAGAGGGCATCGTGCTGAAATGATACTACAGACTTGATGCTGTCATGCTGCACGTGAGAATGCAGAGAATAGGTACAGGGGAGTCTCGAACATACTCCGCAGAATAAAGAAGGGAGCGAATGCTATCACTCGCTCACTTTTTCTTTGGTGAATTCTGCTTTACGACTGACTGACTGCAGGAGAAGGCCTAAGCGTCCTGTTGTCCCCACATCGCCAAACTGTGCAATTAACGAGGCTATATTGGCTACCCGTTAGAGCAATAACCCGATTGGCATCTATATGCGGTATGCACGAGCCTGAAGGTTACCTACCCGGTGATGAGCCTTCCAATAAGCGACATCCCCGGACGACGTTATTGAGACCGAACTGCAAAACAGCCATGGCTCTACTAGAATCGTCGTCCAATTCGTTTCTAGAGGTGACATGGCACTGTCAACCATGTTCAAGATACGCACATCGTTCGCAACAGAACCGCAACCTGTCACGCTGACCGGGTGCCATTCTTGGTGAGCTTCCTATTCCAGACAAGCGTTGTCTCCAGGGATGGAGGGGCCGTTCAGAACCTTAGCACTTAGCCAGCAAGCTTTGACCTGGGCTAATTGGTACCGCTCGCCGTTGGCGTTTAGCAAGGATGGTTGGGCTAAGGTCGAGCTCCGAGGCATGAGTGAGCTTTCCCCGCCTGTCGTGTTGTAGTACCTACATAGCACTGTACCTAGGCACTGCATCTCGACCTAAAGACCGTGCATTTGCGTCGCCGGAGGGTCTGAGAGATGAATGAGCAGGCTACAGGGCTTTTTTGAAAGTCCCATCTCGGACATCAGGTTCATGGCTATTCGCGAGTTGCTTTGCAGCACCTTTCCCTCTGTGGAATGAACCCTTCCTGGTTCCGTCTGTGCCTCCAGCCTTAAATGCGAGGTTGGACTCGACTTTGTTTGACATGTGAGATGGACAGTAGAATCAGCCGGAGAGGCATCAACATTTGTTTGTTTGAGCAGCCCTATTGTCGACTTCTGACTAACACTCAAGTCCAGCCACTCTTTCATTCGGCCGGTGCCGACTTGGACGCGACTCGACCAAGTTCAAGTTACAGCATTTCATCATGTCAAGCACTCTTCCGCCCTAAAAGTCGCCCCTTATCGCGGAACAAACAAACCCTGAAGCCGTTCCCGCCACCCTCCGACGGAGCCGAGGACTTCATCGACCAATCCCCGGGTCATCGTCGTGGTGCTTTCAGCATTCCCCGCCTCGCTGTCAACAGGTAACAAACCGTTAATTTGTTTGGTACAACTACTCCACAGTGGCTGCTCCTTCTTTCAACCAAATCTTGAATAATGAGATGGCATGGCGATTGCTGGGTGTCCTCAAGTTATTGCGACAGTGCTGCTAGACTCGGCCCCACAGTTCTGACGGTGGTTTTGAGCGAATGCGTTAGCTATGCCAGCGAGGTTCGTGTTGGAAATTGAGATTTGAAGAGCGTTTTCGAGGCATCCCGCCAATCACGTTTATGCAACTGTGCGGCATATTTGCAGATGGGGTTTGAGTAATGACTTGTGGCTAATAATGGTCTCGATCAGTTGTACTGTACTGTAACTCTGCAAGTATCCCTGGCAGCCAGGGGTTCAGAGCCGAGGAATTAGGGCCGCCTATCCTAAGATCCCATCTGCCTCATTAATATTTGCAGACGTTATACTACGTAGTAGATCGTCTCTGCCTTTCGAGCCCATTGGCTTATACCAATGTGGAAGATATCCCTCAAAGGACATTGTGTAGTCCATACAGGATAAGTGTTATTGATTATTGACGACACCTGCTGACAAGAGTGCTCACAGACTGGACTACGTACGCAGACAATTGACCGTTCTCATCATGATGAATTGATCCCAGCACTGATTAAATAGCCCCACTTGATAAAGTGGATGATGCGACAGGTCGAGGCCCAGACGCAGACGCACGCGCGACAGGGAGTAACACCATGTGTCCATCGCGGACCAACAATTTGTCCTCTTCGTGTTCAGTTTTGTCCCCAGGATTGTAAAGACGGGGACACTGTGCGACCGATCTGCACTAGTCGAGATTTGATTGTAAACGGGAGGTTGGCGGCTGAATAGGAAACAAACAACATGACTTGACCTTGGGTTTTTCGTATTTCCAGTACCAGAAGTCCTGATGAGGATCGTTGCAAATGCTAACTGTCATCGAACAACATCCTGCTTTTTTGGACAGCTTGCGTGAATATACTACGTAGTAAGCTGTGTGAAAGTCCAGCAAGAGCCCTCTGCGCTTGCAGCTGGTTGATGGTTCGTCACGCGGGAGCATGCGTGCGGCGCAGAATGGCCCACTGCCCTCAACGGCTCAGGATATCCTGGATAAGGCCGAGGACCTTTTTTTTTTTTTACTCTGAAGCGACGCCAACACGGTTGACAGGATCTTTCCGTGAGGTGTAGGTACGTGCATCGGTACTCTTTGCGGTAGGGCAACACTGTGTCACTCGCTTGAAAGATGGATGACCAGGCGGAGAGGATTACTACCCAGTACCAAGTGGAGTATCTTCACTGATGGGCCGAGTCGCGGTGCCTCCACCAGAAGTCGCTGCCCACTATGTACGTTGTCGAGACTCTGTGTAAAGCTTGACCTTGAAACTCCAGTGAAGGGCCAAAATACCAACCCATAAAGGGAAGTCAACGATGAATGTCCTTACACAAAGCTGTAACGGTCCTGGTTCCCTTGCTCGTCTTGAACAGGACACATCAGGCAACGGTTGAGAAGCCGAAACGAGGCACCGCCAGGTACAGGACGCGCCGTCTGTCATCACTGACGTCCCACCCTGCCTGTCTTTATTGCCATCGACCAGACTCTCCTGGCTCCCATGGAGGTTGGCCGGTGCGAATTTGGTCGAGATGGTCGGATTAACAGTTGAAACTCGGCGACCAAGCAAGATCGAAACGGAGGAACCCTGCTGATAGCAGCGGATTGCAAACGGCTCCATTCGATCAGTGATGAATGCGTCGATTGACGAAATCAACGGCATCAACGAGGATTTCTGCCAGGGCGCGACGATCTTTCCATTGTCCACAGAATAGTCCGTGTGCAGGACGGCTACAACATCACTATCCTCGTTTCATCTTTGGATCTTGATGACGTTGGTGATCACGGTTGCTCCCCAGATTCGACAGGCGGCTATGAACCAATTGTCGATGTGTAATTCGAACGAGAAGGGCAAATGCAGGCAAGCGAACCACGCAAAAACAAGGAGTCTTAGACTAGACAGTGATGGCTCGCTCATCCAGATTATCCATAGGATATTTCATTGTTTACCTCGTTCTGACCCGATCACATCTGATCATCGACTTTCAGTCAGTATGATGTACGGGTGACAAGCATATCAGTCATTTATTGATAGACATGTTTGTTCACCAACTTCATTCCAACCTACAGTTCAGTCCTCTCAGATGTTCACAGAATTACACTTGCATCCGACTTTCCTACACACCACACTTTGGGCTCTCAGACATGTGCAAAGTAGATGAACCCATGTAAATTCACACACATACTCTCACCAATAACCCACCATGCGTGCCACAGTCCACTCATGCAATCCCAGTCGCACCAGCAATGGCGCGCTGCACGTAGCAACCCACCAGGAGATTCAATCGCGACTCCCTAACTGAGCAACAGGCAGCCTAATTTGAAGGCTGTGGTTGGCCAGAGCTGGACCTTGCATCCCTCCCATCTGGCACCCATTCCACTCGGTCGTGGAGACTGGAAGCTGTCCCCGCTGCAGCAGAGAGGCCAGAAAGCTTGCTACTGCTGGAGCTATCTGTTAGCACGTTGCAGACCCTCGTAATCTAGCAAAGCATAGCAAGCCTTACCCCCAGCATCCTGGGCAGCGATAGTGTGCTATCGAACACTTGCTGCAAGAAAATTGGGAATACCTTGCCGTTTTATCTGCCTTTGTAATTTATCATCCCCTGCCCGTACTTCGCTAGTACGTAGGTGCTCACACAGTGAATGAAATGAAGGCCCATCTGCTCAGATTCCCCCGCTCCATGTTCCTCACCCATCGGCGTGAACCCTGGCAGTCGCTGGGACTTAGCCTGGCTAGACTCTCGTCGCTGTAAGCTTTTGATACCGCCCCACACCCTGTCATCTCCGCTTCCGGCCAAGCGCCTCGTCAATTGCATGCGGTGCCCGGCGGTTGCATTTGACTCTACCAATCAGCGCTGGGGAACCTTTTGCTTAAGGTAAATTCCCTCGTCTTGGTCTGCGCAGAGCAATCTATCCCCTGTCACTCTGTTCCTGCCCCCCCTGCACTCTCACACTGACCCTTAGAACACGCGCACTTGCACTTGCCTCGCCTGGCCTCGCTTCTTTCCCGTCCGCGCCACCCACGTTCTCCACAGCCCGCACTCAGAAAAAGGAAAGGCCCCCCCGACCTGAACCCAGACACACCCAGACCAGACTCGAAGCAGCAAACAAGCAAGAGCAATACCCAACCAGGTTTCTGCGACAATAAACGCAGAGCACCGCAGCTCCCTCCATTTTCTCTCCGCTCCCACTCCAGATACAGTATAGATCCATCGGCACCACGCTCAAAGCAGTATCTCCACCACTCTTTTTTTGTTCTTTCTGTCGCGGTTGTTCGTGGTAATACAAACAAGAGCTCTTCCTCTTTTGAGATAATTCAATCCAAGCCCATTTGAGACGATTATCGACTCGCAGACGCCATGGCCGACATCACAGATCAGCACGACCAGACCTCTCCCACTGAGCTCGACGAGCAGAACGTCGGCAATGGCAACGCCACAGAGTCTCGCGGCATCAAGCGCCAGCGTCCTTCAGCTGGCGACGACGACGACGACGATGATGAAAAGGGTAGCCGCGAGCGTCGCAAGATTGAGATCAAGTTCATCAGCGATAAGTCTCGACGACATATCACATTTTCCAAGCGTAAGGCTGGAATCATGAAGAAGGTATGCTTGCACATCGCCGTCCCCCATTCGCAAGAAGAAGAAGAAGCTCGTTGCAACGGTCATTATGATGTACATCGCGACATAATGCGCATCAAGTTTCACCACGCGCAATTCTCGACGTGATTTTAGCACGAGAAGCCGGCGCAGAGTAGCTTATGGCATCTGGAGTCATCTGTCGCGTCCAAACCGAGCTCTCCAAGCTTCCGCGTCAACCCCTCATTCATACTCGTCGCAAAACATCGCTCAATGCATAGATTGCTAACGTTGCTTGTTCCTTAGGCTTATGAGCTTTCTGTCCTTACTGGCACTCAGGTGCTATTGCTTGTCGTTTCCGAAACTGGTCTCGTCTACACTTTCACCACACCTAAGCTCCAGCCTCTTGTTACCAAGTCTGAAGGCAAGAACTTGATTCAGGTACGCGACAAATCCTTTGTTGCCCGTTCTGTCGCGGTTTGCGACGCGGAAACTACATATTGATGGTGCAATATATGCTGACTTTTATCAGGCATGCTTGAACGCCCCCGAGCCTACTCCAGGTAACGAGAATGGCGTTGATGGCGGCGACCAAGTCGAGTCTCCCGAAGAACCTCCCAACCAACATCTCCCTCCTCAGGGCAACCGACCTGGCATGCCCCAGAACCCTCATATGCCACCTAACAACTACATGCCCAACATGCCTATGGACCCCCAGCAAGCCTTGGCTTATCAAAGCTACGTGCAACGAAATCAGGCCTATGGCTCTGGCTTACCTCCTCAGCCTGGTATGCCTGCCAACAGCCATCACCAGTCGTAATGACGCCCGACTCCAAAGATTGATCTTTGGTCACTGATACCCGGCGCTCAATGCTTTTTCGAGACTTTGCCTCTCGACCTTGCACGCCCCTCCTGGACATGAGAACTGTTCTGCGAGGTCTTGGTGAAAAGGCGTTGGTTGGTGTTGATTTGCCACCTGCATTTTCTCTCTGATTTTTCTTTTATCTCCAATTTACCTGGCTTTTAAGCCACAGCGAGGTCTGATGAGACATTCCACTGGATTATAATAATAGCATCCGGTAGCGGAGTGCTTACGAGCCACAACACTTGTCCTTGGCGGTTCAGAGAGCTCTACGCTTCAGGGCTGAAACTACTGGCATATGTTCTGGCTGATTTTGGGGAAGCCCCTTGCGGCCTGCCTTACATATCATTGTTTCTTGCTGCCGAAGACTTTGTGGCAGTGGACATCTTGCCGTAGGGCATTCGCACATTGTCCACGCGTGTTTGAGCATACAAGTGTTGTCGAGTATAAGGGGCGCGATTTTGGCTTGCGAATTACTGCAGAGTGTTTGGGATGGCACTGGAATGGACGGGATGAAGGCACGAACATTACGGAATGGGAACCTTATGCAGATTTGACGTCTATCATGGGCCAAAAAGAGACAAAGGATGCTTTTAACACGAGAGGGTTTGCTGTCTACATGTTTGAATCGCTTGACTGTCGTGTACTGTACAGTCTTGACTCTGTGAAATCCACTTCGATAATCATCTTTTTCTTTTCTTTTGCAGGTGTCTAAGAAAGCCTGCAAGTCAGAGTCGGTCTTGCATGAAGGACGCGATAATATTTCTTTTTCTGGAGGAAGTGGTAGATTGGTGACGGAGTTGCCCAAGGTGGCCATTCCACTTTTCAACTACACCAGATTTGCAGGCGTCTAATATGTGCAAGTTGGTTTGCTTTAATGCAACTTCGACTGCCAGATAGGGTAAAATCTTAAATTCAAATCGGCACCATTGACGATTGCCTTTTTCTTCTTCGACATGTCCAGGGTCCCCTTTCCAACTAGGACAGAAAGAAAGAAAGTTCATGTGCACGTTGTGATGGATCTCTTGCCATATTAGGAGGGTTGGTCGCTCATGATTGGGGAGGACATGTGGAGGGGGGGAAATCCTCTGGTTCCCTGTCTGTGGGTGGGAAAAGCTTTACTGTTTTTGTCATAACTTAAATTTTTTTCTTATTTCTGCTCCTGCGCGTAATTGTACGTGCGTGGATGGATCGAGACGAGATGACGTCTGGTGAGAAACCGGGGAGCACAGTCAGTACCGTACCTACGACAGAAGCGGTTTGGGGTCGGCCTTTTCCTTCTTTGGAGTCCAGGTGGGGATGAGTGATCCAGTGGGTTTAGTTTGGATGATGGGATGGGGCGTGATAAACGTGATTATGGTTATAAGTAAGCTGGGGTTGAGTCTGAAGGTTGCTTGATGGTAGGATGTATATGTATGGTAAAGAGTAACTTGGAAGCTGATTCGTGTTGCAGTTGTGGGCTGCTGGCTTGTTGTAGCTGCTAGAAGCCACCCCTCTCTCTGATCGCCAAACAGCTACAACGAGGAAAACTCGACGATCTCTCAAGAACCCTGAATGATTCAGCTGATCAGCGTTACCCCAGCTGAGGATCAGCTGCTGAGTGACAAAGCCACTGACCATTCTCCCCCGTGAAACGTAGTCGATTGTGCATGCTGCTAATGCCGAATACGCGAGCATTCCGCTGGTGCACCATCCAGTATATCCATGGATCAACCTGTTCGTGCGTATGAGTCGACCATATACTGCACACTAAGATAATCCAAAGCTCACTGTTTATGTACTTGTTATGTCTATATTATCTCCGGAGGTTGCAGCCAAAGAGAGCTGACTGCTATGGCCTCGGCGAAACGCCAAAGAAACGAAAAAGGAACCACAACGGACCTGGTTTTGCTGCCCTTGATTTGGTGATCAAGAGGGTCCCTTATAGCTCTTGAACATTTGATAAGACGTAATAGTTATGATATCTCCACACTTGAGAAAGATCCGAAGGCATGGAAAGATCTGCCTTTCGCGTTCCGCCTTGACCTTAGCATTACCGCTTTGGAAACACGCAGTGCACGGCCAGATTTGGGCAAACTTTTGGTAAATTACTGGTCTGTATATCACCTCGTCCCTTCATACCGTTGTCTCGTAGGACTGTGCTCAACTGTCACTCCTAACCAGCCCCCATCTCGCTTCTTGTGCCAAGAGTCGCCTCTGCCAAGGTCGCCAGATAGCCATCGATGTCAATGAACTTTATACATTGATGAAAATGAATGTATCGACTTGAGTTGATATACTGCATTAATACTGGAAGAGTTTGAAAGTCTTAGCAACGATCGCGCCGTCAACCTTAGTATCTGCATCGTCGTATAGGAAGTGGTCATTATCGGCACACACGTCAGCTCTTTGCTGCGTATTGGTTAGCGCTGAGGTACGAATGCCATAGGTAATCGCGTTTGCATCTCGCTATGAGCTTGGATGCTACTCTCCAATGTTCTATTGGGTCTGACGTAGAGGTCGGCGAAGTGTCCAGTATCGATCGTTATGACATTGAAGCGAAGGGACACCTCAGTAGCAATCACGAGCTTGGCTACATCCATAGTTAGATCCCCACCCACTTCTCCTTTCAAGAATTCTAGGATAAAGACCTGGAAATCAACTGAGTCACGCTGGACCTGGCGAGTGAGCTCCACACGAAACTTCTTTCCCACGGTATGCATGAAGACACGATGAATGTGGGACATAGCCGTGTGTTCAGGACTGTTGACATGGCCAAGAATTCTGTACGCATCGGTCGCTGGGGGATCGGGAGGCTCTCCCAACTGAATAATTTCCTCGTCATCAGTGTTATCACTTGCCTTGGTCTTGGCTGGCGGAGTGCTCCTGTGTTGGCCTTGGGATAGGCTAAGTGGGTTAGTGACTTGCACAATGAGATGGTATAAGCATATACCACTTACTCAGTGACGATACCAGTGATTTTGTCTACACTGCGAAAGATATTATCAAGCCGCGAGGCCAGATACTCGATTCGACAATGAAGAACCCGTTCTTGAGATGTGAGCTTTTCCGCGTGTTCAAGAGGATACCAGCAGTCGCCAACCGGCTCAGAGGCGCTATGACACTCAGCGTTAATTGTTACAATCTTGATCCCCAAGTAATGAACTGTACTCACGACGAAGGTAGCTGGTTGCTGGCTTGCCGGTTCGCGTGTGGCGGGCATCCGGCGGCAGTGCCAGTGTATTGGGAGTGGTCCATTATCGCACGGGTCTTGATGCTGCGTGATTGATGCTGCGTGATTGATGCTGCGTGATATTGATGTTGGGTTTTGGGTGTAACCTTGGACTAGTAAAGAAGATCTGTGTGTTGCTGAAGGAAGACTTCCTGGTGTCGGCAAAGATGATTCAGAGTACCTATGGTACATGTTGTCAATAGTTTCCAGTTGTTCCTGCTGTTGGTGGTATTCGCACACTTCCTGGCAACTGCTTCTCCTACAATATGCTTCCCTACGTTCTTTTTAGGGCACAATATAGATATTCGAACACTACATTGACCCCTTTGATCAATTAGAGGGATCATATAACCTTGTCACTTTCCATTTGGAATGTTTTATGGCGCATGAAGAGTGAATCGTTGTTCACCTAGATATGATCTCAAATTGGCCATCGAGATTTTAAACACTAATATACAATCATGTGCAGTAATATCTGGATTAGTAGTTGTTGGTATTTTGTTGATTTACCTATAGGTAGGTAAATCAGATCAGTAGGTATCTAATCCAAGGGAGAACACTTATTGATAAGGAAGGTAATTAAATACATGTAGTTAACTAGGTAGGTTGGCAGGATAAGATGGCTAATACTACTTTGGCATAGCCTGAGCATTTTGGCTGTAAGTGAGCAGGTTTGAGAAGGTTTTCTGATTCTCGACCCCGCTAGGTACCGGTACCTTGGATACATGCTGTCTCGAAGCTCAAACTTCACCATGATGATCGAGCGCACAAAGAGAACGACAAGTTTTGGGAGCCAACAACACAATATTTTTGACAATGCTCTTCAGATAGATAACCGCTATGGTGGTATAATTTTGATCGTTCGCTCGTTCCACCTAGAATAACAACGAGAACCTTCAGCGCCAACAGATATATCGCTCGTAATTCCAGACCTCAAATTCCCATAGTTGTGCAACCCAAACAATGATAAAACCCATGTCTAATGATCGACTACCGGCGTGTACCGGCCGACTGCTAGACTGCCGGCAAAGACACCAGCCAGCACCGAAAGGAAATAGCCGACATTCATAGTCATGACAGCCAACATGCTGCGAGACAAGATTAGTATTCAAGCCAAAAAAGAAAACGTGTAAACGGATAGGGAAAAGACGCACAGTAGATATCCAATACCAACAATCAAGGTATCAAGGCATGCGCGGACAGGATCAACACTGAACCGCCATGGCCTCGTCGCAGCTCTCTTTCTCTCTACAACCACAACCGTCTCCTCAAGTCCATTCTCCGAGAGTGTCATGCGGCGCGCATCGGGGCTGGATGTTATCTGCTCCGACAACGGGATCTTGCCATTGACGGTGACGTAGCGGCGTGCGGCTTCCTGGTCGAGCCAGCGGGCTTCTTGAACGGCTTTTAGGGCAACGAGAACTCGTGCAATAATGGCGAGGACGGCAAGGAAGATGCATGTTCCTGCGTAGGCGCCGGCGCTGCCTGGCGTCCAGGCCGTTGAGTAAAGAGGTGTGTGTGTTTCGGTTTGAAATACCATTGTCATCATGTTGCTTGAACCGTGGGAGTCGGAAGACGATGAGGAGCTCGATGAGTCGCCGCCCATATCCATGCCGGGCATGTCGTGTCTTGGAAAGTTCATATTGGCCGTCTTTCGTTGGTAAGAGGATGGTCTAGTTTGTGTTTGACACGAGCGGGTGTGTGCTATAAGAACAAACGGCTAACGAGTAATCCGAGGTGATTCGTAGGGCACACGAGCCGACGTTGGACTACCAGGTTCTAAAGTCTCGGAGGTAATCACTTGAATTCTCAATATATAATGTATTGTTGGTGAAGCAGAGAACAATGAGAGGCAGTGGATGGAGGATCAAGAAGTTGTGGTAGGTGTGAGGTCAAAAAACGCGCCGGAAGTCGGCACTTTCAAATAGGAATCTCCAATATTAAGTAACGCAATGTCTTCGTTAGGTTTTGTGTTCAACGGGCGTAGGAAAAGTATCAAGGTATGTTTTGAGAGAGTTTCCTGCTCAAACGGGCTCATCGTCTCGGTCTGAGTTGTATCCGTGTAAGCCGCCCGTGCGGTGGAAGTACCGGTACTTGGCTCATGTACCACTCTCTAAACACCAAACAACCTCAATACTAGACGTACGAATATCGGAAGGAAACACATATATAATAATAATAATAAAAAATACTTCTAGTCGAAAATCTTGACAAACAGATATACCTACTTAATTATTGTCAAAAAATTCCATCAAAAAGCCAGAACCCGACTAACGTACCAATTGCAAAGCGATGGCGATTATCATCAATGGGAATGGCATCACTCACAACTACCCCAGCCCGGGGGAAGCATCCAGGAGCCGATCAGTTTCACCTACGTTCCATATCAGCGCATAAACTGAGAGCTTAATATATGCTTATTTGTGTGATCTTATTAAGAAGCAATCCTCACCACAGATTAAGCATCAACTTGGGAGTTCAGATCCGCTACCATTCCGTGACTACCCATGAAACCATGGTCAAACTGGCAGCTGAAGATGCCGAATACTTTTATCTATTTGCAGCAACCTATATTGTATAGTGTCATACGGTACTTGGGCTGGTGGGTGACTTGCGAAGAGATCGTAAATACGTTCAGCTCGAAGCTTGTCCAACTTGTTACCTGACGAGAGAATCAAGCGACGTGAGTAGTTTCGTGGTTGTTTCGATATTGTCAAGTGGCATCATGTCAAGAACAATTTTTGTTACTTTATGACTATGGTAGATGCTTTGGTAAACAAGTGCCAAGGACTTTGGGATGCCTTAACACGACGTGACTACACCATGGCTACTCATGCATTCATGGACAATCTCATTGATAACAGCTACTTCCCTGATATACAAAGACTACTGGGAGTATACAAACGTAACAGAGAGACTATCCTAACTATCCCTCGAGCTTTGCCAAAGTTACTGAGTAACGATGACATGCAGCAGTTTAAATCGGCAACTTAACATTTCTCTGTATATTGTGACTTAGCAAAGGGATAGCGAGTACAGGAAACATAGTCATCAGCGCATATGATTATCATGAGCCAAAACTCTATTCTTCCTTCATGGTGATCCCCAAGTTCAGCTTTGATATTACTGAATAGGAGAAAGATGAGCTCAGGACCTGCGATCAGCATAGTTCTTTGGGTTCAATGAATAGTCGCTGATAAAGACAAGTATATGGATATTGGTATCTCATCCAATCCATTTCGGGCAATTGCAGAACTCGCCCTACTGAGTTAATGAACTGCCCGTAATTCGAGCTAGATGATTGCATGCTTGCGGTTTTTATGGTGCAAGTTGAATCCTGACTCTACGATGCCATCACAGCATAAGATTTGGAAGACCGGCATATCGACCCATGGACCTCCTTACAGTACCTGGGACCTTCTGTTATATCTACCTACCAGGAGGTAAACGAGTCTTCATAAGAGTATCTGTCAAGAAGGCGATATTGGCTATACAGTGGATTTGGGCACAGCTTATGGTACACCATTTGCTGCGTGTCAAATGGCTCAACTCTCCGCAGAGTACAGATGACGGCTTATGGTATATAGGCAAGAAGACATGGGACTCTCTGGGTACGGTGATATACCTAAGTGGAACTTGTCTTCGCTCTCATATGCCTTCATAGCCTGGTTACAACCCGGCTACACGACCAAGGCACACTCGCGCAAAGCATTCAGGGATAATTTACAGACGAACCGATCACTCACCAATGGGCAGAATAATTAATCCTCAATAATGTGATTCCGATCTCATGGCATAATCTGGTGGCGGTCACACAAATGGATGTATTTGTCGACGCGCATATCGAAAGCTTTGCCGAGAGAACCAGATGGGGAGCACAAATATTCTTCAACAAAACAATTATCGCCAATATTTCTCATGCTTCCCCGGTAGCTACCTGAGAAATTCATCACACCCCCTTGGATGCCTCTTCCCGTGGACTCGACCGTCGTGTTACACAGCTACCCGCCGTCACTGCCCAGTTCCCGCGACGCCCAGGAGCGGAACATTTGTGGCCTAAGCGAACATAGCGGGCGGGCAATAAACAGTCGGCAGACTGCATTTGCCTTATGATCTATTCTGGGGCCTTAACTCGTTATAGAATTCGGACGGGATGCTGCAGACGGCAAAGCTCGGAATGGACTGGGGATTTGGATGGGTTACGGATGGTATGGAGATATCTTTCAAGCTTCTGTCAAGGCATTCTGTAGACCAGAGACTAGGTTTATTCAAAAGCGAACAGAGCTCTGACTTCAGGTGAAGAAGAAGCTTTCAGAAGTCTGCCAGAGGTACGGTGGGAGTGACGACGATTCAGAGTGTTCACCCAAAACAACATCGAATCAAATGTCGTCCAGTAAACGCTGCAACAGCTGTATTCCTGGCGGCTACTTGGCTCAAAGGATATGTAGTAGCTACAATGCTCCCAGCCGCCACAAGTGCGGTAATATCTGCGAAATAGACTAGCTACGACCGAGTTACTGGTCCTCTCATCACGCAGCAAGATACACAGTCACATATGTTCGGTGAGAGCAACAACTGCTGGTAAGCCAATCGGAACAGCATTAGGAGCATGAGGGGAGGGTGGCACTCTCCTTTTTGAAAACCATAGAGAGAACATGAAGAATACCGATCGACATTGCAGAAGCGTTTGCTGAGAATTTGTGAGATACCTGCTGCCCGGTCAGCAAGGATACGAAGGCGAGATGTTACAATAGGCCAAGTGGACATGAGAAATTACCATGTGGTTCAAGTGGAAATAACATCTCGTATGCGCCAAGTTCCGTCTGCATACGGGTTGACTGGTGCCCACTCAACAATCCGACCTCCTCTCCAACTTAGACATGTGTAGCAGTAGCATCCTTAGGAGTGGACAAGCCGAAGAAGGCCTCGGCAAGTTAAGGGCAGTCTGCAATCAACAGACGGAGTGAGATACCTTCAAGATACAGCGCAGTGTAATGTATTGCTAAGACGGTCCAGCTTCAATAGTGCAACACAAGAAAGTTCAGATATCCCTCAAGGGCCGTACTGAAGCGACAAGCTGATCAATCGGATCTCAGTCTTTGCTACAGGACCCTTGAGATCGTTCGATGCCCCGTTTTCTCGGTTCTCGCCCGTAACGTGAATGTCACTGCAAGTGAAGCTTGTGGTCTCTGTCTCTCCCAGGCCCAGGCTCTGTCCTTGGGTAGTATCGCGAACCCTGTTTGCAGTGTGGATGTTGATACTCCGACATGAACCCTGTTGACGATCGTGTACGTACAGTAGTATCCAATATGGATGGATGGATGGATGGAGTGAATGGAATTGGAATCTTATAGGCCTTCAGCCTTGGCGTCAGACCAGATCCGTGGCTGGCTGCCCAGAACCACATCGCCTCATTTCATGCCACTACGATCTCAGCGGTCAGATCACGCCCTGACTTACAAGCCAAAGCCAAGCTCGGTTGTTAGTTGTGTTTCGCTTCTCTGTGCAGAGGCGAGGCGATGGGCGAGAGAAAGCCACATACTACATAGTAGCCCCGTAGCCTGTATTGTCCCCCTCTGCACTTGAACTTCCACCAAACTCATCCACTCCCGCTGGCGGGCGCCTCTTTTGGCCACCCCTGGTAACGTATTGATGGGGGCTTTTGCCTCCCACATACTTTATTTCGCTCTTTCTGCGCGCCGTTCCAGGCTCTATGTTAGTTCCAGGTCCAGGTCTTGCGTTGCCCCCCCTCCGCGACTTCACACTTGTGCATTTCCCCGTATACTCAAACGCCGCAGCATAATCTCTTGTCATGGAAGGGTCGCGTGGACATTATCAGATGGACAAGTACTTGATCAGATTTGGGAAAGGGCGATTCATGGTCGAGACATGTGCTCGGTCTTGTTGCCGATGCTTTGGTGGCATGCTGTTGAATTTCTCCTCCAAGTTGACTTACCGAGTCACACGCCCTGCTCTTACAAGCTACAGTACAAACCGACCTTATGCTGCATCGGTCCCGACTAGCAGGTTTGACGTTTCTGCCTCATCTGACGCCTCGAACCCAGCGGAGCCTAGCTAGCTGAGTCGGCGGCGGCGCTACACCACGGAGTACTCCAAGGTACTGTCACTCGAAGCGTTGGTCTGTCGAATTGAGAAGAGGGTGGCTCAGTGATATGATGGTGGTGATGGGAGCGTGGGGGGGTGAAGGTATTCCTAGCTCAATGAGCTGCGTGCGAGGGATATGGACGGAATAGTAACGATAATCTCAGTGCTATTAGTTAAAAACATGAGCGCTGTTGTTCACTACACCCGCTACGTTATTGGCCACGTCCTGCCGGCTTTATTATTCAGGTCTTCATTCTTCGTCGATGGACCCTTAAGTCTCACTGCTCTGGCTGGGCATCTGGGTCGTCCTACAAGGGCTACTCACCCCTTGAACAAGATGCATTGATTTTGTTGCAGGATTTTCTCAATAGCTTTCTGCATAAAACCAATACTACAGCCTCGACTTCAGCTTCGGTGTAGGCTGTGACTGATAGCACTACATAATTGTGCCCTGTTGCCAACTGAAATAACTAACTATTTCGTTCAGACTCTAACCTCTCTGGGGCGGCTTCCCGTTTCATTTGTTGCCCGACATGTTGGGGGCATTCATCCCCTTTCTTTCCAAGACAGTCAGTCAATTTCAGCCCCAAATTCGTTGAGGCCAGAGAATTAGAGCACTAGTTTCAGTGTTGAATATCACCAGAAACCCTTGGGGCTGTTTTGCTTAGGTACTCTGTACTGTACTGTACCCGGCGGCCAAACCTCAGGGATTTGGTCCTCAAAAGGGGCAAGGATGACAGACATTGCATTGGGGGATAACACAGCATGGACAGAGCCCACAAACGGCATAGTCACGCCTTACCCAACAGCGCATGCTTACTGCAATGTACAGATACAGCAACAACAACAATGACAAAAACAAAACAAAAAAGCAAACTATATGCACCTTAAACCCAGGTAGTTAGTTCTATTGCAGAGCGGATCCGACTGCTACTCTACCTACCTAGGTAGGTACTGTACAGTACGAGGTGCGGTGGTGCAGCGCATTTGTTTCATGTCTCCGTAAGAGTGGTGCGCTATTGAAGCAGAATGGAATAATTACTCCGTAATACGGTACATGCCAGAATTTTTCAATACGAGAAATGGACACGACCTTTCTTACTTACATGTTGCTCGTAAAAATCGCTTTGTGTTGGTGAGCTTAGACTAAGCTCTCAGTGACAGCGACGTCCTGTCATCGAATTCTCCTTTACTGGGGTTACGTTACCTACCGGCTACCAACCACCTCAATAAACGACGACATCAACTTTTGAGGCTGCAACTCAATTCGAATTCTTGATCATCGCCGGGATCAACATAAAGATATGCTACGCAGGCAGAGAGAGACCTTAGTGCGTCCATGGTCATCGCTGATCTAGGCCCATCTGGAGTTCTCGGCTATCTCCTTGCATTACCCAATCACTCGACACTCAAACTTTTCCATTGATAGGAGGAGGAGGAGGAGCTGCCCGTGCTGCTAGCAACTGCTTCCCTTGCGCTTTGGGATTGGCCAGAGGCAAACTCGGTTTCCACTACTGCACGTCTTTAACAGGCATAACAGTAGTCTACTGTGGCTGGCTGGCCCAATCTCCATGCCAAATATTGCTCCAATGCCAGTTCCAGCAGCAGTACTCGGTCTAACCATTCCCACTCCGGAACTCATCTTTGATAGCTTGCCTTGCTTACAAAGTAGGACCATGAGCAACATCGGCCAGCCCGTCTCTGAATTCATCCTCGTACGCTGGTGCATCCATACTGCCACTTGGTTGCAACTGATGAACCAAGTTATCAACATCATCAATTTCCTGGTTTTATAGGTTCTGGAAATAGTTGAAAGAAAAAACAGACTATTGTTTGATTGGAGTGACAGATAGAACGCCGCCGTCTTGTCGAGTCTGTGACGAGTCTAGATAGAGTAAAATAGATGTTGATCAACATACCGTGAAAATGCCCATTTGAGTTACCCTGGCTTTACAAATTCGTGACCTGCCATTGTTGCCCGTCCTATTTACACATACCCCAGTTTCCATTCCCTTCCGTTAACACCCGTTGCTTAAAAACGATACCGAGACGGGATTCCGTCTTGATTTTGGCCTGGTCCCTGGATTTCTAAAGCTTTCCGTTCGCAAACCCCTCATTAAGCCGCCAACGATGCTTATTCTGCTGAACAGAATACCGAAAGCACCGGCCATAATTTGTTGCTCAATCCCTGACGCCGTTTCCAAAGCATTTCCCAAGTATTCCCTTCCTGCGTGGCCCATGTAAAAAAGAAAACTCCGTATGGATATTGAAGATGTGTGGTCGACGAATGTTGTAAGTTTGTTGCCTTTGACAAGGCATCGTCGTACGCAGATTATGGCCAAAGCAAACCAAAATCCCTTGTTAAGCAGGCCACGAAACACGATGTCGTTGTCATCTCGCAGTAAGGGGGTATCGCTCCATGTAACCAATAATTCTTTCCCTACTGTTCCCGCTTCACTTCAGGACTGTCGTTTTCTTCTCCGCTTCGATCTGCACCATTGCAGTCTCCGTTGTTTGCCTCGTTGGCCTTGTTTTCGCAACCCTTCACAAGTCGGTGCCTCTGTATCAGAATCAGCAAGTGCCCGGAATGCCATTGTCGATCTGGGAGCCCAGATCTGCGGAATTACTATACTCCTTACCTTCAAGGCATCCTTGCGAGAGAAACTCTTGCTGCAGAACGTGCAAGGGAAAGGCTTGACAGCCAGGTGAATTCGCTTGTGTCGCTTTAGATCATGGTTTCTGCTAAATGACTGAGTGCACTGGTCACATTTGAAAGGACGCTCTGACTGCGGGGGAGGCTGGCCGTGTCCGCCGTAAATCATGGGTCCATACGAAGGCACACCCATTCCTGGTATCATTGACATTTGACCACCGGGTTGGTGGATGTTTGACATGATGGCTGATCCACTCATGGTAGGTAGTGGTTGGTAAGAAGCATAGTGTCGATAGGAGTTTGGCGGTGCCATGCCAGCTGATCCTAATCCTCGAGGTATAGGCCCATGGCCTGGAGGTGAGTGTTGAGTCGGCGAAGGCTGAGGAGGAGGATAAGACGAGAAGTTTGGCTGCTGAGGTGTAGAGGAAGCTGTATAGTAGCTCGGCGTGCTCGGGGGTCTCGAATGGGTGTAAGAGTCCGCATGCGCCGATGCACTCGAAGGGGTTGGAGGCTGTGTCGACACAGAGTTCTGCGAAGTCAAGATTGCATTCTGAGCCTGATGGGATGTCGACAATCCTGGTGGGGTGGTCTGGCCGCCTCCTCCTGAGATGGAAGTCTGGAAAGGATGATGGACCTGGTCGTAAGGAGGCGCTGGAAGGCCTTCGCCTCCAGTAGCTGGCGATTGAGAGCTTCGTGGATGATGGTTGTACTGATGTATTCCAGGACCTTGACTATACAATGGCTGGCTTCGTAAACCGAAGTGCTGCTGGCCAAGGACTGACGGGGCCTGAGTGGCCGAGCTGACGGTATAAGATGCGTTGCTGGCCCCCGGCCAGCCGCCTTGGAGGCTGTTGTATGAGTACGTTCCACCTATTGCTTGAGAACCTTGGGAACTGCCCGTATTGACACTAGAAACGCTGGGGCTGAGGCCGTCGCTGGCTCCTGGCGAAGGGGTCAGAATACTGGGCGAAGACGAAACGCGGCGATCGGGAAAAGAACCGTGTAGGGGAGAACAAGACGGAGGATAAGCGTATCCGCCCGAGTCGTTATCCCGAGGGTTGTGGAAAGACTCTGACTGGTTGCCTGGGTAAGAAGGGTAGAGTGGGAATCTGGCCATACTTGGTGTATCCACATTCGGAGGTGGCAGAGAGAAGGCTGGCAGTGCAGTCGCGGCAGGGCGCCGCGATGAGAAGCTTCCTGCCTCCGTTGTCATTGTCCTGCTAGCAGCGGGACGGTTGATGGATACCAAGTCCTGTGGCTTTCCTCGCAGGTCCAGGGCTGGTTGATGAGGACAGGCGGTCTTAGGAGGATTCCCCTCAGACTAAGTATCTGAAGTCGTATACCGCCACAATTAACTTCAGGAGCTCGGGTGAACCCTGACGACGGAGAAACAAAGGACAAGGTTTTTTTTTTGACTCTAGCACGGCCCTGTACTTCTCGACAAAAGCAAAGGTTTTTGAAAAGGCGCACAGCAAGATGCTTGTTCAACAGATTCGAAGATGTAGCGTGACCAGCTACTATCTGGCTTCGAGGGGTCCGATGCCTCTCCGGTATGTCCAAGTAGTATGTAACTAATACCGTTATTCAAGCACGGTCCAAAAGCAATCCAGCAAGTGGCAAAGATAAACAGAAAATAACGGTTGACAGGCAGTGCACTTCCAGTGAATGCAGAGATGGGACAAGATGAGTTGAAGCAGGGTTGGAGAGTTGAGTTGGAAGGAAAGAAGGAAAGGAGGGGGAAGAAGGAGCTGAAAACCGGAGGAGGATCGAGGTAGATGAATGAATAACTCTGGAGTAGGGCAGTCGCGATGCATGTACGTATTAGAGGTTTAGATCGGGATAATGGGGTCGGTCGACTGGGGTGGACTTTTCGGGGTGTCGTCAATGGAAAACTGCAGACTATCAATAAGGTTTCTTTGCCCAGAGTGGCGTGTGCCTCCTACCTCGATGCGCGAAGCATGAAGCACTTGCTCGGCTCTACTACTTGCACCCCCAACACGAACAGCCAGGCCAGACGAAGAGAAGGAGATGAAAATGAACGAGCGCAGAGGCCAGCGCTGGCCAACTCTGGGAAGCAAACCAGCTAAAACAAAGTGAGACTAAAGCAACAGCAGAGCTACAGAGTACGTACATACATACTGCACTCTAGAGCTAGAGCTAGAGCAGGCCACCCCAACTGCTCTGAACATAGCTTCTCGCCTTGGCATCCTTCTGGGTTTAGCATCCTTGCTAGTTCTCCTCTCGAGACGGGATCTCTCAGGACAAGACGCCAGGCACTAAAAGTGACTAGCGTGGGAAGGCTGAAAGAGAATCGTGGGCCCAGTTGTTGGTTCCAAGACAGACTGCAAGGTCTCTGACGAAACTGAAGTATGTATACCTACTGTATAGAGTACGCGCACAGCAGTCATATCGAGACCAGGAGTGCCATCTTTCACACTCCAAAAGTCTAAAGTCCAAAAAGGAGGAGGCGGAAATGCTACGATGACCAATGACAAGAGAAAGAGTTAGATAACATCACGATTCTTGTCTACATTAATAGTTTCTATTACCACAACCCTAGTTCTAACCGCAGTCATCTCTCTTGCCCACCACTTTACCAGGCATTGGCAGCTGGAAGACTGCCTGACAATGCAAGAGAGGAGACCAACCAGCACTTGGTCTTGGTAGGTCTAGCGCAGTAGATAGGTACAGGTACGGTCACTGGTACTGTACCACCACCACCAGTAGGCCGGAGCTGGAGCCGGAAAGAAGAACAGGGGTGGCACATGAATTGACATGGGACAGGGGGGTGTGATATGTCTGCATTCTGCAGGTGTGGGTAGAAGTTAATTGGGGTGCAAGACATTCAATTGAAGACACAAACCACGTCTTCAGAAGTAGTAATTGTGCTAGAGGTTATGCTCTCCTCGGTCGGGGAGACAAGAGGCAACGAAGCTGCTGTGCGAGAAAATTGACCAAAGTACTTTTCAAGTACTGTACCTGCTGGGCAAGAAGTAAGCTGAAAGGACAAGCGTTCTCACCACCTACCACAATTAAAACCAGGTACTCTGTAAAGGTTCTGCGAATACAGTTATTCAGCTGTCCAACAATAACTTCGACAGATGGCGCCATTTACTGCAACCACAGCATGTGAGCTCGAGCTTCGCGACAACCAGACGGTGCGTCCGGATCTGCCTCGCTCATCGACATCAAAGATAACCAGCCATGAGAATAACCATGGATCAAGCTCCCAGCCTTCTCTCTCATTGAATCTTGTTGGTTGTCTGGCATTGTTGATCGTCGTCTACTGTGTTCTGGCACACGGGATCTCCATCCCCGTCCCTACTTCTCACTACGTGGCTTGGGCCAGATCGGGAACCAGGGGGTGGGAAAGCGGCTGGTGGTGCCCGCCCTGGGCGAATGGCACGTAAATCGCACCTGAATATCTTTCTACACTTGGGGACGATTTCTTTCTTCTTCTTCTTTTTTTTTTTTTTTTTTAATCTTTCCCTGTTTGTTGTGACTCCTTTCTTGTTACTTCCTTTTGTGGCTCTGGTTCTAGTCGGCCTTGGTTCTCGGGTTGTTCCGTTAGCTGACGGGCCTGGGTCGTCGTGCTGAAAACAGATGCCGTTTTCCCAAGTCCGGGGACGGTTAGACCGTCGAACAGCTGGGTTTGCATGTGGCTCCAAGTAAACATTCATTAATTATGGTTTTTGATGCAAAGAGACGCAGTCCTAGCTGCGGGCTGACGGCCGCTTTTGTTGGCTTGTGCTGGCTGTTCGGAGAGGGTTGTCTTCGACCCTGGTACCCCGGCTGTGGCAGTGGCGGAAACCGGCCAGCTGGACTCTGTTTCTTCTGTAACCCCTGAAGGCGTCGAGCACAACGGGGACGGCGCCCGGAAGGCGTCCCTGGTGGTTCCAAGATGAAGCGCAGATGATGCTTGTCAGGTATTGTGGTGGTGGTGATGATGGTGGTGTCGGTAATGTAATACAGTAAGTAGGTATATTGCAGCAACTTACCTATGAATAGGGGTGGATGTGGTTCATTATTTTTTCTACTAGCGTAGGGAAACGTTTAAGAAGAAGAGAAAAACTCTGAATAAGAGAAAGTGTGTCTGCTAGGAATTGTGTGAGTGGACGCATACAACGTGGCAGGTGAACACCTCTTTCCTCTCACATTTGCTCACCTCCACTGTCTACCTGGGTAGTTGTTCACTCAGTTGCGATGGATGGAACAATCAGGCGTAGCCCAGGGCAGGACCCGCTAGCGACTAAGTAGGTACACGCAGACCCTGGCCTTGCCTGGGCCTGGCTGTTAAGGCTAAGGTTGTCAAGACCCAGGGCCAGACCAAGAAGAAAAGACAGAAAGAAAAATTGCCTACGAATGGCTTTCGTCTAAGTTGGACCCTGAATCTGAATTCCTCGGCAACAGCGAAGTTAGGAACAGTTCGTCGTTTACAAGCCGGAGACTATTGCAAATTATTCCAATATGTCGGGTCCGTGTTAGACTATCTATTCGCCAAAGAAGAAAACCCCTCGGTCTCGCGGGGGCAAGCCCAGCATGGGAAAGGTCAGTCCCTGATGGAGGCTCGAAGCTGCCATCTGCCAGGGCCCAGAACTTTGTCCTCCATCTGAAAGCTCGATGATTTCAACGCGAACTAGTACCGAAAGTTCTGGGGTGCAGGAATCTACGGTGGCCTTCTGAATGGACATGTATATCCTCGTACACCGTACAGCTCGCTCTCCCATGCCTAAAAAAACTCAGGGCGAAAGAAAAGGGAAAGAGAAACACAAGATAAAATAACTAAGAAGAACAACGGGTGTCTAGTGGCAGCCTCAATGCCGGCCTTAGCGTTATATCAAGTACGGCATGGGTATGCCGTCTGTCCTTTTTCAGGGACTATCACGAAATTCCGTTCAGTGCTCTCTGTGTTCACCATTGAGGACTGGTGAATAAGGCTGGAGGCAATCTTGTCCGCGATCTGCTATTACTTTAAAGTATCAGCAGGGGTCAGACACCAAAGACATGCCTCAAAAGCCACATCCAGCTTCTCCCCTGCCAAGATTTGTTGTGCCCTGTTATTCCAACATATCAGGACCCTGGTTCAACGGTATGGCTGACCTGAAATACATAGGTGGTCATAAAATATGTTTCAGGAGTATTTGGAGGCGACGAAGACGCTGGAGAAAAAGAAAACGCGGGTCTCATATGAAATTCCTGCATGTCTACATACTGTACCCATGTTGTAGGGTAAATTGCTTGCTCTCCAACCTTGATTGAGCATACCTTTCGCGAAGGGCACACACTATATGCATATTTGCTTGAAATTGGCAATGAACACGAGCGAAGCGAAGCATCATCGCCAAGCATGTTGCTTCCGTGTCCACTCGGAAAGTCAGGGTCCCCTGTTACACTCCCGTGTCCATGGTTCGAGTTGCAGTGCAGATCAACAAATATTGGGAATTTGCTTTGTCCTGCCTGTGATCCATGATGGAGCCCTTATTGCAGAGCGTTACGGGCAGTTTGTGATGGCTAGACCATAACCTTGTAGGCAAAATACAAGCATGAATAGGTACAGCAGTAAGTGGGTAGCCATATGCCATGCAAAGGACGACTGCCATTAAATTCAATTCATAGGTGCCCACGTACAGTACCTACCTAGGCAAGCTACCTACCGAGCATGAGGGTCCGTTTCATCCAATAAGAATGTTGGTTCTGGCCCCTTGCGAATCAGATTCACACAACATGTTGCATATTGGATTGCTCCGATACCCCTGTCGATTACGCTGCTGCACTGTGACACATCGATAGGTAAAGCCCTCTCTACGTCCGTGCCTTCTTACAGTTACAGCCATCTTGGCTTGGAACCCTTGAGCATTCCCCAGGTTTGATTGTTTGATGCTGCGCTGGAAAGGAAAAATAGAACTTCGGGGCGAGGGTGCTTTCTCAGTAAGCGGGTTAGCATAAGCGGAAATGTCCCTGTGCTACCCAGGTAAGTACTCTCATTCCACTCTTCGCTCTTTCCTACCTACCTAGATAGGACCTAGCTAATATTATTCACCTGGTAGGAAGCCGTATACACTTCCATGTTCTCAGGAGTTATCAAAGTCTCTGAATACCCAGATTAGACCAAGCTATCGAAAAAAGATTGAGCCACTCTACCACCGGATCGCGCTTCCATATCCCCTTGTCCCAGTTCACCTTATACCCCTGTCCTACTCTCAGACGCACGCCCCTTCTCTTTCGCCTGACACTCGTACAAGGGGGGGCTAATGCTAGTCCGAGCGACCGGGGAGAATGCTTAGTTCTTAAGACCATCGTGGATCCCGGGCGCAACACCAATACCACAACCAACAACCAACACCTACTACCTCGTAGTAGTGCCCTTGTCCCTGTTCCCTCGCTCCTCTCGCGCTTCCGCCGCCATCAACGGATAGGTTCAGCCATGCCAACCAAGTTACTGGGAACGCATCGAGAAAAAGAGGCGCTCAACTCCCGCCGGCAAAGGACGCAAGTCATCACTGGTAAACTTTCCCAGCAGCAGCCCTTTCCCCGACTTTGTTCCCTTTTAGGCACTTGACTCTGCGGCGTGGCCACTATTTTGCTATTGAGCTGTTCGCTTTATCAAGCCCATCGGGTAAGGCGGCCAAGCCATCCATACTCACGTCCTGGGTAAGTATGTGCAGTACTGTAAATGTACCAACTGGCTGGAATGGATGTGGGGATGGAATGCCAAGCTTGTCCTCGACTTGACTGCTTTGAGTTGACAATGCTAACAGGCGCCCCGTCAAGTTTTGCTTTAGACGCAGTACGTACCCAGCTTGTAACTGGGACGCCGCAGCATGCGGGAATAGACTAATCGACAGATCAGTTCAGTATCATACGTAACTTGGTGGCTGTTGATGGGACCAAGGGGTAACAGATTCGAAAGGTTTACTGTTGCTCTTCGCAGATATTGTTTACACATGTGAGGCACCCAGGTACTTTGTATCAACGCTAATCTTCATTTGACCGATCACCATTTCTACTAAATATAATAGGAGGAGAAAAATCAAGGAAGAAGAAGACACATCCAGAGCTGGCCATGTAGTCTACTGCGTGGGTGTTCAGCGTCAACCGCCAACCTGGAAGTAGACCCGCGTCATATCGCCTTAAAAACCCGAGTTTCGTCGAGATCTTTGCAAATCGACGATCACATCCCGATACGTATAGGAGCTTGTGTAACCACATTAGTATACTCTGGACTGGACATGACAACAAATGGTAGGGTCGCGCTTCGTCGACCCGGCTGCATTTAGCTCCGCAGCATGTTTTTCATTCGGCGTATCGCCAAGAAAGAAGAAAGGAACATAGTCAATGTACATACATTGACACAACTTTACTGCTTCGAAACGGTTCTCCATGTCTTGGATCAACATCCCGCTCGGCGCTAGGAATTTTGACTAATGTCGCAATGGCAGTTTGTAGGAAATAAGCACGTACTGAGATAACGCGCTAGATTCGATAAAGATTAGTTATGATATCCCCTCGCATATCGATCTGAATGCCGATGCAACGGTACAAACTTCTTATGGCGAATTGTGGCCGTGGATGAGAGTCTCAACTCTAGACCTACTAGGTAGGCCCTGAGACAGCGATGTTAAGCTTGCAACTCTGTGAGAGACCCTGCCCTAAAAGCGACGCGTACCTTGCGAGCAACCCGACGTGTCTCACAATAGCAACCATGCATGTTAGTGGAACCGCCCCCGGTTCGTTACTATTTATTAGCTCATCACAACGGTTTCGCAGAAGATGAGATTTCGTTCAGCCTGATGTAGATGCACCAAACTCTCTTTCGTAGGATCTCGGTGAACAATACTATGTACGGAGTATATAGAATGATATACCAAAGATATACTCCCTTTCTCAACTACCCGCACTTTCTGCATTGAAGTATCTGTATCTGATGGTTCCAAGGCAGTCAACACCTGAACTTTATTGTGAGCTAAACGTATTCAGCCTTGAATTGACGATAAGGCCAATAATGATATGCATTGAGTTTAGTGATGCAGCACGGTCAACTATCTGAATGTTATGGAGTATCGTTACAGACGTTGCACTGCTTTATTGCTATTGGCATGTGTGAGAAGCTGCATTGGTAACGAGCAATGATTGTTCTCAGCGTGCCTTCGTTTGTTCATTTCCCCCTATTGCATTACCTTCCGATATATGCAGGGCCTTGAATTACTTTGCCAAGCAAATACATGAGCGAATACGTACATTGACAGCAGCAATCACTGCTGCCGGAGTACCTACATATACAATACGGGGAGCAGACTGGATAGAACACGGCCCAGACTCAGCTGAGATGATGCTTTAGGCCGCGAGCTAAGTCTGGCAAAGTCTGGACAGATTTTCGCAGGGTTAACTAACTGTGGACGCTGGGAGCAACCAGGATTGCTTGTAAACCTAGTACATACATGCCTACCTATCATATGGAAGAGAGCATGTACGTTGTCCTGTGGTGACATTATTTCCCTAAATGCGCTCCATATCACACCGCATCCCTTTGTCAAGGAATTCCTATGCAGGATTCAGAATTTGGTTAAGGGCGGGCTGCTTCAATACCTCGGAGATAGTATAGCTCCCGTAGTCGGCTGAATGGATGCTTGCGTCTTTTGGCAGCCACTGAACGACTGCTAATCTCTATCTGCTACGTAACTTTAAAAAGCACATGCTAATAATCGCTATACTTGAGATACTGGCAATTCAGTTGCGCATGCCTCCCTGGAAGGATTGAGTTTGTGAAAATGTAGGGCACTGCCATCTTCACTCAGTAACATAGGCGGCCCCCGAATGATAAATTGAAACACAAGTATTCATTCAAGACTAATTTCATACTAACATACTCGGCCACGAACCAATTGTGTCCAATTCAATGCAAGACTTCCATCACATGGTTGTACTCGTCTAACATCCCCAAATTCAGGCAAGGCGGAGATTTCGATGTCTTTGACATTAATCTGCTTCCTGACTAGTTAATGCGGGAGATGAGGCTCTAGAGGCCTCAGTTTACGGGCTTCTCACCAATAGGAGGTAAGGCTCTTGGTTAGATCGCCCCATCGCGGAATAAGATGCGCAGACCCGATTGATGGGTGGCGAACTTGGGAATGAAATAGCGTTTTGGTCTTTCCGACAAATAGCTGTTCCAACAGTAATGGCCCAGGAGGTTAGCACAGATCATCTTGACGAGTTCAATCAATCAATGTTGATTAGCATGGATGCCATGATCTTACGACTTTCGGAAGGCCCTTCCCCATTGGTTCGTTTGCCTGTCATGAACACTACAGTACTTCGTGGTGGTCCGGGTCAAAGTACCTACTGTGATTAAAGTCTGGCTTGGGCTGAAGATGGCGGGAGTGTTTCCTGCTGAGCTGCTGGCAAAGTTACAATTAGAATCTCTGCTCAGATCCGTTTGGAACTTGTGAGTCGCCGACGTTCTCTTGTACTTAGCTATAGCTGCACTTGTCTGATGTTTTGGACCTCCAAGCGTCCTACTACAGGAAAGCTTGTCTGAAATGGCGAGACGGTCCATCTCCCACTATCGAGAGCATCGGGCATCGCGTGTATTTGCGAGGGTCACATGCGAGACAGTTGACTTTACACTTCGCGCTGTGCGGGGTAAAGGAGACCAACGATCGTGGTTGAAAAGAATGAACTGAGCTCTGAGAGACCGTTGCTCGCTCACGGTGGGTCAAGATCACGAGTAACTCAATTCCCGACGGGAACTACAAGTAAGTGGCACTATGGTTATTGGGAACACCTATTGCTAGGCGATATCTGAAGACTGCAAATCGTTAGGCGTGAGTAGGCAGCAGGGGGAACATTCCGTCTGCACAAGTTCATGGGTCAACATAGCACCTTTAGTTTCAGTTGGGGGTAATCACGATCATAGTATCATCATTAAATATACTAAATCTTCTTGGCGAACTGAAAGCATCCAGCTGTTGATGCATTGTCGCGATAACCTTAGTATGTACTAAGAGGTAGGTACCTAAAGTACAGTACCTACTTACCTAGGTAAGAAGCTCGTTACTAATCACAAAAGGTTAGGGTTGTCTTCTTCTCCGCACATCGCTCAGATCATGGCTCTCTGTACTCTGTAGATTACATAGTACCTATCTGTACAGTACACCAGATCTTCCACATACCTACGCTTGTCCCTGTCAAAGAGGCTGCGGAACCCTCCCGCCACAATTGAAGTCGAGAGAGCTCTTAACAAGAGCCCCTTTTTGGGGTGTGCGGGGAGGGCAACCATCCATGGTTTATGACACAGGTTGGTCCGTTCATGACATGGCAGAACCGAAAAAAGAATAGGTAGCGTCGGCCCAGATTCTACCTGACCACGGACCTGTCGCCAAGTATGAGCAATCGAGACCTGTTAGTCTATTCGCCAACGAGTTCGCCTACAACGCTAAAAGAACAACGATTCGGCAAACGGCTGCAGACGCACTCGCGATCCAGTTCTTGAGCACGGTGAGAGCAGGAGATGCCATTGCAAAATTTCAATCCAGAAACTATGGTATGTACAACAGAGCGCTCGGGCAGTCGGTATGACAATGACAGGTTGGTGAATCCAATGACCGACCAACTGCCCCATACACGCTGCAGCCAATAACTAGCCTCAAGGGTAAGCACAACCCCACACCATCAAGATAGGTAGCATGAATACATTGTTGCAGCACACCATTACCGGACTGACAAACATCCAGCGTCTTTTCAACGCTAACTCATCAATCAACCCCAGGTGATCGCCGTTACGCCTGTTCGGTCATGCAGAACGAACGAGCGAGCCCACGATACTCTGCTGTGGCAACATGTCCCGTCAATGCGAAACCTGGTGCCATGTGCCAGAAAACGATCCTCAAAAGCCAGGGGCACACTCGATGAACTAATCCAAGCCATCCGTGTGCCAAATTAATTCGGTGGGCCGCAGGTCGATGGCGTCTGCCGCTGGTGGAGCCCTACCCTTGCGCCTCTTGCTCGATGATAAGGCTAGCATAAACGTCACGCCAATGCAGGCTCCGTCTGTTAGCAGTCTAGTCTGAGCACTGACGGAGCGGGAATCGTGCCATAAGGCGGAGCAAATGAAGATCGAGACCATTCGACCACCTCATAGTAGTGGTCTATCCAGACAAAATTCCTCGCCCATCCCGGTGGTACGGGACATGATGGATACCACTCCTCCATGTTGCACGGATGCAGAAGAGTTTCGTTACACCATATCCGAGGCTACTGGAGATTTGATCTTAGCAAGAGATTTAAAATCGCCGACTTCTAACGTATCACAATGATGGCGTCCTACGCTTGGTAAAGAGCTCAGCAAGCTGGCCCTCGTGCCTTCTGGGGACACGCGAATGGTAGTTACCCTGCCGAGACAACCCAATCTGGCCCTGGTCATCACGGCAAGCGAACTTTGCACGACAGGAGTGGATACGAAGATAATTCTGTCATAACAATATGATATGTGACTATTATCAGCACTCGCTCTTGTGCGTGGCGAAATGATAAAGAAACTGTACCAGGTACAGCTGAACAATCTATACTCTATGTGTGTATATGTAGTGCAACTGTTGCACGATCAGGGGTTTGGACCAGTCACAGCGATAAACTTGTTGAGATACTGACGCGATCCACGTCCTTGGAATCTCTGGGCTCGGGCGGTCTCTGCTACACCAGATTATTAACTCGCCGATGATTCTCATGGCTCCCAAGACAAGGGACTGTTCGTTGATAATAACTACTCTCGCAACTGACATGGATGAAGAGCGGCTCAGGTAGACAGTGCTAGTGTCCGGGATCGCCACGCACTCTTCTCTTGAAGTAATCTCCGTCCACCAACGGGGAGATAAACTGACGCAGATGATGGTCATCCTCGAAGGTTTAGCTTTTCTCTTGTAATTATACAGAGCATTACATCGAATTCCCAACGGCTCTAAAATCCGTATTTCAGTCCTGGCTGTCATTGCAGGTACCAACAATCTCTTTCAACACCAAGCCGCCGCAAATGGTACAGATCTGCACAAAAGATCCCTGCGTCGATCGTTCCTGGTGGCGTTTCATCTCCAAGCCTTGCTTAAGCTAGGTAACCTAACTGCCTTTAGTCGTTTGTCAAGGCGTTGGAGTAGCTTTGCTATGATATCAAGAATCTGATGGGCTTCAACCTCCATCTGTGTACCGAATTTTCAAGGAAGCAGGGTACTCTGGATGGTGGCCCGAAATGTTACGAGACATCCAGTGTAATGAGGAGACTCAAGCTGAACATCCATGGATACTCTATGTACACCCCGCGTCTAGGGGCGGCCGCTCATGATTGGTCATCCTGGTTGAACTCCATGCAAAGACATTGGATATTTGCGGACTTGCTTTTTTCAAGGCCGTGTCAACTGAGTATGACCGGTGAGGGCAGTCAGGATTGACCGTGGACCGGAGCCGCGCCTTGAGACAATGTATACGAAGACCAAGCACTTTAATGATGCGCGCGTTCAGCGATACTTTCTGGCTCGAGGATCCGACACGTTCCGCCACTGGTACTGATAGACAAGCAGTACTTGGTTTTCAGCACAATTGACATTGCCCAACATACTGGTTTAATTTCGAACGCCTAATGCAATGAGGCATTCGAACGGACGGCGATCGATTATCTTCCACTGGACGCATCCACACTAAGCTTAGTGAGAGCGCTGGGTTCTTAAGTACATGTGATATAAGATCACAAATGCATGCTGCTGTGAAACCCGTAGTGCGCAAGTGATTGACAAGCTACTTTTAGCTACATCTCACCTCACCTACGGCCTGAAGATTTACAGCCTCAGCCCAAACATTGGGGGTGGTTCGAAGTTGACGGTACGAGGAACATACAATGCATAGGGAATGGCGAGACCAGGTGTCGCTGGTAGGGTGACCTCGTGAACTCCAACTCGACTTCAGTAATGCGAGGCTCTGTACCAAACTCTCTTCAGCCGTCCTGGTCATAGTTGCTGGGGGGGACACTCGCAATTCTTAATCACAACCTCGTTATATCGCAACCAGCAGCTTAAAGGCCTGCCGCAACAGCCTCGTGTTTTCGGACCCAGTACTTGGAGGCACGGACGAAGTCAATCTCGCTAGCATCGCGATACGCAATGACTACTTCCCAATCCGCTGAGAGAAGGCTGAAAGAGGCAACGGACCACGATGTGCCCTGTGGAATTAAACGCGGCTTCAACTATCAACACCTCAAGGGGGAAAGAATGGAGGGGGGAGCTTGATCAACGAATGAAGTAAGTCTACTTGCTTGACCCTGCAAACAAAGTTTAGATCTTGATGCTGTCAGCATCTAAGGGGCATGATCAACCATAGGCATATGCAGCGCCGGGGATGTTGATATTATTCATGGATGTGATATCCTTGCTGTGATTCCTGCTAGGTTGACCCTTTGACCCTGGACAATCTAGATGGAAGATTTGCTGGTAATCTGATGGGACAACCCGTGTTCAACCCCAGTTCTATTATTGGCATGCTGGTTCACTCAACAAGTGCGAGAATATCCGTACCCGCGTGAGCAATAATTTGTCTCATAAGCGAAGTTATCTTTCCGCTGCCTCATTGGTACTGGTACCCAATATGGCCTGCTGGGCTCTGTGCTGCTCATATTCCGTATAAATTACCTGGTTGCAGATTGAAATATGAAAATGGTGCGTTTCAAGCAGCTGTTGGGCGCTCAAGTATGGTGTAAGCATCTGCTTGCCACCATAGCGAGTGCGACACAATATTCAACAATTGTACGATACATCAATTCACTGAAACTTGAAGGTGTTGACAAGTCACTCATCACAGCTACATAGGTGTCGGTCTTGACGTCTCAGCTTAGGCATGTTAATGTTATTTCGATTCAGCCGCTTCACATGCATAGCTTCTTTGTGAGGAGGCTGTATTGTCCGTACAATTACAGTTTTCTCTGTCGCAACTCGTGTTACCGCCGCCAAATAGGAGCGCTCTTTCTGTTGCCCCTTCCTTTTGCACCATTTTGTACCTAACCAACACAGCTATACAGGAATAGGTCTGTAAGTTTCCTAAGTGCACAATACCTGACATATCGTGGGTACTATATAGCAGAGACAAAAGGTTACGTCATGAACCCAAAGCGTATGTTGAAGATATTGCATTTTACAGCAGATGGACATTGGATCCTGGTGGCGTATTATCGTCGTTGAGTTTCTCAATCAAAGGTGGGCATTCCGAAATCTGGCTTCCTATGTACCTACTGAGGCAGGCAGAATAACTGGTGAACTTCATCCTTAGGCGAACATTCTTGTTATCGTGAGAGGGGGATCGAGGTCAAGCTTATTGTTAAACTTATTGAGCATGATTGGAAGACTTGGGTATCTGTTGAAAATCTATAAAATACATAAAAAAAACTAAGAGGGAAGTTAGCTACCATGTGCTTGAAGTATCTCTTGTTCGGGTCTTTCAGCGTCCCAACCACAACTCACTCTCAGTAATTGCCACTACTTTCTCGAAGATTCACTGGGAAGAAGTCCACTTGGTAGTCATGTATATATACATTTTCCCCCTCCTTTGTTCGGCCGGTCCGAATGGTCGGGCGTATACGTACCGGTGTTGTTTTGTTCGTTGAAGGCCATTTGACGGAGTAAGGTTTTGATACGTGAGCGACATGTCCCGTGAACTCCCACCAGGATATATTGCATTCGATTGTACATCTGTACGTTACAACTTCCTCTTTTTTCGGCACTAGAAGTTATTGCTAGAACTCAACAATCTTGTCCTGTTCTCATTACTTCCCTTACATGCTTGATGATATTGTAGGGTAGACCATTGTAACAGCGTGCTTCTCCTTTCATCTAAGCCAAGCTCACTTATTATACCTTATGTCTGATAGAAGGAAAGAGAAAATACTAATGATAATCTAGCTATTTAAGCTTGGGAATACGTTCTGGAGGTGGTAAGGTACCGTCATGACCCCGGCGCTCAAGCAGACGTCTGCAGCTGTTGTACATGGCTCGAGATATCTCAGATGGAAGTTACGACGAAAGTATAGGTATAAAGCCAACCCCTTAATGACACCCTTGTAACCCGGTGTAGGTTCTGTTGTTGAGGACTGGAGATGTTCCTTATTGCCACCACTATTACGTGTCCAGCCTGGAGCCGGCTCAGTGTTGACTCCGAGGTATGCCCATGCTACGTGCCCATGGCCCCGAGCAACATGGTTTTTAGTAGACGTTTTGAATCGTTACTTGAAGAAAAAAATATGGTTCGCGGGCTTAGTACGGGCTTTTTCACATAGAGCTCAGATTCGCCCAGGATATGGGTCACATGGAGGCTTATGGACGAACAAGAGAGCAACAAGAGGGCTTCTACAAACAAGACTTCGGTGAGGAGTCACTTAACAACGCCTGATATGACTATGTTGTTAACTTTGGCCTGTGAAAGCTCGTTTTAAATCACGATATTGTGCTATACCTGAAAGTTGAACTGTAAATGACGAGTTGAAAGATTTGGAAGCCTCCGTTTCACGACCATAACTTTGTTAAGTTGACGAATCTTTGTCACTTGCTGGTTCTCATGAATAGTTAGTAACCTTACCGTAAAGCCATTGGGGTCATATAGTTCAGCCATCCTCTTTGTTTGGTAGACGATGACGTTGTTTCCCATCTTCATATTCGACTTGATGGCCAGTTGAAGCAGGACAGACAGTCACCAGACTTGATCACGATACATGGCCTGTTATCATCAATAGACAGACACCATTTTGTGGTAGCTAAGAGGCTAAATACAACAATGAATACAATTTATGATATCATTAAAACCATGACCGGGAGACACCGTTCGTTATATAATGCACATACTCATGAAACGCTTGACTTGACTCCTTATACTATCCATTTTGTCCTTTTCCTTTCTTCGGGTAACGCTCTCATAGCTTTGAGGCAGGACTAGGAGGCCCGGCCTGAGTAATCTCGTTGTATAGAAGCCTGTACATTAGTTAGCAATCTGATTCCTAGAAATGTGATGGATGTGGGTTATACTCACGTTGTAAGGAAATCGGCATAATCCTCGCCGGTGACCTGACCGGAGAAATATTGGGCAGCGAGATGGTACTTGTTACCCTTGGGGCCAGAAGCAGCAAGCTGATCAGCAGTCTCTTTGAGAAGCTTCAGAGCATAAGCCTTGTCAACACGCTTGCCATCGGCAGTGTTAACACCGTGCTTGACCCACTGCCAAAGCTGACTGCGAGAGACTTCGGCAGTGGCAGCATCCTCCATGAGGTAGTTGATAGGGACACATCCAACTCCTCGAATCCAGGCCTCCATGTAGCCGAGACCAATGTTGAGATTCTTCTTGATCCCCTCTTCTGTGATGGTGCCTGGGACGTTCATGTTGAGCAGATCGTTCTGCCCGATGGTGACATCGTCCCTGCGCACGAAGAGCTGGTTGGGAGTGGGCATATGCTTGTCGAAGATCTCTGTAGCGATGCTGGCCAGAGCAGGATGGGCAACCCAAGTACCGTCGTGCCCAGCACGGACTTCGCGGAGCTTGTCGGCGCGGACGCCCTCCATGGCCTTGTCGTTTGCGGCATCGTCGTTCTTAATGGGAATCTGAGCAGCCATGCCACCCATAGCATGGACGCCTCGCTTGTGGCAAGTTTGGATGAGGAGCTTAACATATGACTCCATGAAGGGCACAGTCATGGTGACGGCGGAACGATCAGGAAGGACAAAGTTGGGGTTGTTGCGGAACTTCTTAATAACACTGAAGATGTAATCCCATCGACCACAGTTAAGGCCGGAACTGTGGTCACGAAGCTCGTAGATGATTTCGTCCATCTCGAAGGCAGCAAGGATGGTCTCAATCAGGACAGTACCTCGGATTGTACCTCGAGGCATACCGATGTAGTCCTGAGCAAGGTTGAAGGCATCGTTCCAAAGACGCGCCTCAAGGTGGCTCTCCATCTTGGGGAGATAGAAGTAAGGACCGAAACCTTGGCGTTGCGTCTCGAAAGCATTGTGGAAGAAGTAGAGACCGAAGTCGAAAAGAGAACCGGAAATGGGTTCGCCATCAACAGTGACGTGCTTCTCCTCAAGGTGCCAGCCACGGGGACGAACAATCAGGGTGGGTAGCTTGCGATCGGTGCGAAGCTTGTACTCCTTTGCACCCTGCTTAAAGTCGACCTGGCGACGGTTGGCATCGTAAAGGTTGACCTGTCCGTTGATCATGTTGTCCCAGGTAGGGGCGCTTGAATCTAATCGCAATGTTAGTGAACTGAAGTCCCATTGTATGCCTCAATCTGCTCTCAAAGGCGAATGTGCGACAACAACGAAATTTGAGCCATGATTCTGTAGTGACTCACCCTCAAAATCAGCCATGTAAGTGTAGACGTTGGCATTCAACGCGTTGACGACCATCTTCCGGTCAGTGGGGCCGGTGATTTCGACACGGCGGTCCACCAAACCGGGGGCCGGAGCGGCACCTCTCCATGTAGGGTTCTCACGAATGTGCTTGGTCTCAGGAAGGAAATCGGGCAGGACGCCTCGGTCAAGCTCAGCCTGGCGAGCCTTGCGGCGCTCAAGCAGGTTCTTGCGTCTCTCATTGAAGGAGCGGTGCAGAAGAGCGAGGAAACCAAGCGCCTGAGGAGTAAGAATCTTGCGGTGGACGTCGTCAACCTTGCCGGAGACGGAAACGCCCTGGAGGACGGAATCTAGAGAAGCCATTGCGATTATAGCTGATAGGTGGTCCTTGGTGAGGTGAAGTTGTGATGGTTTGCTGGGGAATGAAGAGGGGTGAAATGCTGATGTATTTTATGTACTGTGGCCGGTACTTTCACGTGTCGATGATGAGAGAAGTGATGATGGTCCCGGCAATGAGATACCAAATGGATGCACGTGTAAGAAGATCTCCTAATTGTCGTGTAGTTGCAGCCGATGTGGTGTTCGAGTTTGGGCTAAAGGTAAGAATAGATTACCACAATGATGATGAGCTAAGTATGAAATATAGGGCGAGAGAATATGAGAATTGCGACGCTGGTTATATACTCTTGAGGCGTTCATACTGAAGCAGTTGTGCTCCGCATATCGAGTTCCTAAAGGCGTAACGTGCCTCGGACTACGGCCGAGAGGCGTCTCAGCGTCACTGGCGCCGCCGGGCCTGGGGAAGATAAAGCTCACCCCTGCAAAAGAGTATCAGAATGCAACCCCATGAATATTCCATGTACGCAACGCCGAGACCATCTCGTACATTGAAGTCCGAAGGAGAGGTTTTTATGTTAATGAGACTGTGTATTATATGGTATTATTATTCACCACGATCTGCTCGTCGCAGAGAATAACATGGCAGGATCATTGTCGGCAAGCGGGAGACTCTGCATAACAACTTCCTGGTAGATGTGGATTTCATTTTCCAGGATTCAATTCGGTGACCCGACCGAACGGCCATCGTCCGTCGTACTGGGTAGCCATCGGCCTGGCTCGGGTAGAAGGATTGAAGCTCGTGGGCTTGAAGCAGACAAGATCTGACACTAAGGATTCAAGGTGAACAGCATGTGGGGAAGGAAAGAAGGTGGCCAACTGCCGTGACGGTCCGGGGACAGGGGTACTTAGGTCGCCGAAAAAGGTACTTACAACTGGACAGACCCCCACCAAGATTGGCGGCGACCGTGGGCACCGCGATGTATGCCCTTGGCCAAGCTCATGTACCCACGATTGGGCTAACCTCTCCATCCTTACCTACCTATGACTGCATCGCCTGCGGCCGTGCCTATTCCCTCTGAAGTCGGAAGTGATGGCTTCACCTGCCTCAAAACTACTCCTGACTCGGACGAAGGCCGAGTAGCCGCATTCCGCTTTCCATCGTTCTAAAAGCTTTCCATGTCATAAAGCTACACTCCTTGGACCTCGGCTGCAATCTGGCAAGCTACGACCGGCCTTCTCTTCCGAACTTCTGCTGATCCTGCCCCACAAGATGCGCTTCCCGTCCGTCAGCTCTCATCGACCCGTGGTTGAGAAGAGTATGCTAAGCATTTTAGATGTTACGCATTCTGGTCGAGTAACATCAACAAAGTACTGGGCATTGAACCCCGGCAAAGACCTTCGATTCATGCGTTCTTATCTCCTCCTAATCATGGACCCAAATGGAGCGATCGGCCAATCGAGGCAGGTGGGCACCAGTTAACTTCGGAGCGATCATCCGAATACCCCAGCTTTTGTATTGCCGCTTCGGACCAGCGTCCGACCACCGAGGAATTAGGCATATTCACACACGGATATCAATTCACGCAAGCAAAGATTACTGGATCAAGTTATGTAACGGTCCTGGGGTGAAGTCTTCCAATAGAATGTCGGATACGTGGAATATGTGACTCCACGTTTCATACTATTCCAGTGTCTAAACAGCCTGTGGTATATTGACCCGACATTCCAGACTCACAAATGGGAAGCTGGGAAGTACTGGGCGTTATGGCCCATTGGTAGCAACTTAATTTAAAGGTTTATTCGTCTTATATAATGGCCATGTCGCTCACTACTTACCCGATTTTCGAAGAGTGCGAGTGAGACGGTAGAAAGAAGTTATCAAGAAAGATACCAGATACAATAGTCAGCCCCCAAGTCCCCAATCCTTCGTAAACACTAATATTCGCCAGTCCATGTTGATATTAGGAAACCACAGCTCCCAAATCGGCCTCTCAAAGCAGAGTAGAACGAAAAAGCAACAATTCACACATCCAACTCCTAACAACAAACAATAAACACCCTGTACATGGCTCTGTAACGGATATGACGATCCAACTAACATAACGATAGCCAGACATCAATGGTCGAACGGTGACTCGACTCATTATCCACGAGCACAGTTTGAAAAAGAAGCCGCAATGAGACTACTCCGACATCAAGAATTAAGCGTCTTGATCATCATCTTCTGCTTGTTGTTGTCGGAAACAACTAAAGCTCGCGTCTCGAACATCATCCTCATGGTGTCAACTACTCGATGAAAGCTGCTGGCAGCCCCACGCTCTTGCGTGAAACGGACGATGCTGAGCGGTTGCTTCTTGCCATGTTCAATGACCGTGATCACTTCAGCTGCAAATGATACTTCTTTCAGGTTCAAAACTAAAAGGTCAGGTTAGCGCAACGCATACACAACTTGCAAAGGAAGACGTACAGTTCTTATCTGCGACCCGTGCGAAGACAATATTCCTTTGCTTGTCTACTTGTATGTCCCGAATACCGTACTTGCGCCATTCCCGTAGGAGAATAGTAACCTCCTGTCGTGCGCGTCGTCTTGAAATAGTCATGCATATGTGGTCGGTCGCTGGTTTGACCCTGAACAAGCGTGCGAGCCAGTTCTGTTTGACCTCGATGTTTCGTACTGGTCCGGAATTCGACTCATGCCACCTGGACTGTGATACTTTCGTTGAAGTGCTTGTCTTACTAACGACATTCAACTCCACAGAAGATCGCTCGTCCTTCTCATCGGGCTCTTCTACCAAAGTTAGATCTAATCATCACATTTCACTTATAGGCGCGGGAAGCAACTTACTTGCGATTGACATGACGGAGTCTCTTTGCTTGTTGCTCTTCCAGAAACTGAAGTTGAAAGTCTTCTTCTTGGAGGGAGCATCCGTTGAAGTAGAATCGCTTCGCTTGCCGTCGCTAGAGGTTAAATACGAGTTGCAATCTTGCCATTCAACAGATTCTCGTCCATGGGTCGACTCAACCTTGGAGGTACGTTTGAACCAAGATGTCTTCTTTTTTTTCACTACCGCAGTATTATCATGTGAAGAGCGGTCGAGCAGCGTTGTGTTTGCGGACGTGCTACCGTCCCCACTGCGTTGAGACATAGAATCCGTCCCCTGGCGTTGAGCGAAGGGAATCGAATTCATTTGATGGGCTTCAGTCACCTTCTTCCGCACATTGAGAGGTTCGGGCATCTTGACAGGGCTCTCATCACCAGGTGAGTGTACCACACGGATGCTGTTCTCGACTTGACTAAGGTATTCGATGCCGCGAATTCTATCCACCCCTTTCTTTGTTGGTGTGTGAGGAGGGGCTGACACGATACGAGCCTTATCATTAGCTATAGCTCCTGTCTCGTTGATGGATGGTAGAGCCGCATTCATCTTTGGCTTCTGAGAGTATGCCGGAGCTGAGACAACTCGACGGTCCGCGTGTCTGGTGAGTACAACTGGTTGAGCGACTTTGACTTGTTCGACACGCAACTCTTCGAAGTGTGAGTCGCCAGTTGTTGGCCTTGAACCAATGGGTGTTGGTGCTAGCGAATGTTCATCGTAGCCGCGTGTAGGAGTGGGGAGAGGTGGAAGGGGCCGGTTACTGAAAGATTTGGCCGTCATTTCAAGAACATCCGAAACCGAATCATCCGGACCATCGATGGTGAAAGATATTGGCGTTGACTCATACTGGGTTCTGTCTGGTTCGGTAAGAGAGCCAGCAATAGAATCATCTTCTATCAATGAGCTCTTGAAGGCTTCGTCGCAATCCTTAGCAATGTTGCTACTAAAATGTCGCAGTTCTTCTTTGAAGATCTCCGATGCATATCGTGATCCTAACGCAATTCGCAATGCTTGGCCAGAAGCGCGTTGCTTGTTGTTTTGAGGTTCATGCTTGCCTGTTGGTTTCGGCAGCACACTACTCGGGAGGTCTGGGACATCTGGGGTGAATGATCGAGCCATCTCGAGCTGGTAGGTTGATCCTTGTTCCGTGACATAGGGTGGCATAGAACCACTCCTATTTCCGTTTGTAGAAGTGGACCGCTTCCGAACGTGTGTGAAATCAACTCCTCTTTTGTTACGTGGGTTACGTGCATGCGGTGTGCCTTGTCGACTACTGTGCATAGACGACAGTGATCCTCTCGAAGATTGGAGGCGCCCTGCAGTCGAGTTTCGAGTTGAGGCCCCACGTCCGCGGCGCGCGCTTGACACACTTCGAAGGCGTTTTGGTTGCCCCGTATAAGAGCCATTGTCTGAATAGGCATGACGATTAATAACTGATATTGGAGGGCCAGCCTGAAAATCACAAGAGCGCAACATACTGTCGTCCTGTAGAGGCTCACGGCTCGTGGCCCTATCCGGTTCAGTAGCATTCGAGATCACAGTGAACCGTGATATGGAACGTCCATGACCATTGCTACCCGGTTGCGTAAATTCACAAGTTGACACACGTTTCTTCCATGTACCGGGCTTCATGTGGTGATAGTCGCTCGTCGAATGAGCCAGTTCGGGCTTGAAGTCTTCTAATTGTTGCTCTCGGTAATGATAAAGCAGCCAATAGAAAGCCTTTTGATCGTTGGGCCTGGTGTAGTTTAGTATTTGCGTGAGCAGAAACAGAGTGTAATGGACCTACTCGTCACATGTGAGCTTGAGCTTCAAGTCGCTCTCGCTAAACATGTGCCACATAGATCGCAACTGGCGAACCAGTTGAGAATCCACTTCTTTAATGGGCACAGGTGTGTATTGAAATCCTTTGCGTATATCAGGCGGTTGACTGTTGAGGTCGTTGAGATTGTCTAGATATGCATACTTTCGGATTAAAGGATGGCGCCATATCTCTTTGAGGGTGATGCGTCGGTCAGGATTGACCTGCAGCATTCGCCTGATCAGATCTTCAGCCTCTGGGCTTAGGAAACTTGGCATCTCGTACTGCCCCTTCTTCGTCCTAGCCATCATAACGCGTAGGTCCGGATCATCAAATGGAAGGGTTGCAGTGAGCATGGCGAAAAGGATAACACCCATACTCCAGATGTCGGCTTTATCGCCTCGGTATTGCCGGTTCTTGAGGAGTTCTGGTGCTGCATAATGAGGACTACCACAAGCCGTAGCAAGCTGATGAGTGTCAGTTTGGTGGAGAGCTGCCATACCAAAATCAGCAATTTTGATTTGGAGGTCAGCACTGATCAATATATTCTCGGGCTTCAAGTCCCGGTGGCAGATGTTGAAGGAGTGGCAGTAAGAGATGGCGCTAATGATCTGTCGAAAAAAGTAGATGGAGACTTCCTCACTAAGGCGACCCTTCAAGTTGATAAAGGTGAATAGATCACCCTGATCGATATATTCGAGTATCAAGTAACTATTATGTCAGTATCTTTGCCGAGTAGACAGGATTGGCGAGGCTTACACTTCGGAGCGGTTCTCCCAGATATCATATATCTTCATGATGTTTGGGTGCTCAATGAGTTTCAGAATAGCCACTTCTCGCTCGATGGCCATAGGAACACGCATCTCGCCGTCAATCTGGTCTGGGAGGTTATTATCCCACTTGCTGAGGGCAGCTAAACTGCTGTCCTGGACAAGGTATGCCATTCTTCTGTTGACAATCTTGACAGCGGCTAATTGGTTAGTTATGTTATGGCGGCATAGTCGTACGCGTGCGGATGAGCCTTTGCCGAGAGTCTTTCCCAACTGCCAGGGACCGATGTGCGTCTTGTAGTTCTTCTTGCTGCGGCCGCTACCGGAAGAATCATAAGATGCCGCCGAGTGCCGACGATCATCGTCCATTTCATCAGGCGGCTTCAAGGCAGTCTGCCTTTGTGGCGCCGGGCCAGTCGACTGCGGTTGCATAGGAGGGGGTCGACCAGAAAAGTATGCAGCGGGATGCCCATAGCTCGCGCGTGGGGTATTATTGACAGTTGACGTGGGAGGGCGGTCGTAGCGTGATTTGTATCTGTGGGCTTCCTGAGTGGGATAGTTCGAGTTGATTCGATTCGAAGCTTCGGATAATGGTGAACGGGCATTTGAAATCATGGTATCCGCCATTGTAATCACAGTGGTTGTGACGAATCAGCACATAATATTGGCAGCCTCCAGTCGTAAGCCTTTTCCAAATGTCGAGGATATCAAGACGATGTTTGTGCGCGAAAGTGACGATGATTATGATAATCGCTGTTCAAGTCACAAGAATACGCAACGTAGGTGGTCGAATATAGGGAAAGTATTAAGGTCACAAACCGCACAACGTATGCGACAGATCAAAAAGTGGCAGCGTAGCGGTAGAAGAGAAAACGAGAGACGAAGGTGGTTGAGTGAGGGAAAGTGGCTAAGGAATCTGAAATCTAGGCCACCACAGAAGAAAAGGAAACGAAACAAGAGGCAAAGTCAAGTTGGGGCGATTGGAGGGAAGTTGCTGAACAAGGAATGCAATGTTTACAGTGGGAAGAGATGTTTAGCAAGGCTGGTGCCTGTGATACTAAGGGAGAAAAGGCTGGAATACAATACTTGTATTTGGTTGGTATTCAGCTGGCATCTGCCACCTGCATACACCTGCCAATCTGCCACCATCAAACCAAACACGCTTAGGTATGATATGGTGGGGAATTTTGGTAAAAGAGAGCTGGTCAATGCTGAGATGGAGGGGCTCTCTTGCATAGAGGCATCGTGATGCATTCCAGTTCGTGATGCAGTTCGAGACTATGGCCCAATAGTAAGACTATCTGAACGCTCCCGCGGTCCTTTCAAAGTAGGGAGAATGCAGTGAACATAAAGAACAGGCTTGTCGAAATGATAACTGAATGGCCATGTCAATGGGACGCGATCCCTTTGGAGATTGATGATCGATGCTCGTCAATACGAAGATGTTGATAACTATACCACATCTATCGTGACGACGGCTTTCAACATAAGGAACGAGCATTAAACCCGAAACCTTGGTAGACGAGACCCAGGTGGGAATTCAAAGGAGATCGGAATTCTTTCCTATCAAATCCCCTTTTTTGCTCCAGACTTCTGGAAGTCAACCCGCGAGAGTGCCTCATGTCTCCCACGGGTAAGTACGTATTGAGCAGCATGGTGAGCGGGTGTTTGCGCCCAATTCGACAGCGATTGTTTCCTTCTCCAGTCGTATAACACATAATAACCCTCTGTCTGACCCGTCAGTCATAAAAGATGCAGTCGTGGAGAGCAATTTGAGATGGAGTGATGAAGTCACCCGGCAGGAACTGGAATTCTAAGGGATGAGGTTGTCTGACTCCCTTTTAAGGGGTAACTTGGCGTCCGGCATGACTAAGCTGGATAAGCCGTGGTCAGGACAGGAGGCATGTATAAAATGTCCTCCTCTTGATGAGCTAGACGAATACACACACTATTGGATAATATTGACCGAATAAATCCCAGTGGCAGAACTAGCGTTATTATTGTTTGCACAATGGCCACAGCTCTGTGCGTTATGAAGCATGACACATGTAGAATGCACCATGCTTCTTGGACAGAGGCACGGTCATGAACTTAGGGATCGTGGTGGAGCATACGACAGGTATGTACTGGAATATGAGCCTCTAGATCCATGACAGGATAAGTGTCTGTTAGTTGCTTGTTCCCATATGGTGATATATGTATGAGAAGACAAAGCGAGAGGTGATGTCTATGGTACCTGAGGATGGAATCCACAATTTCCATCTGGGGAACCTTCGTAGCCCGGTTAGTTGGAGGTACTAGGTAGTTTACCTACCTAGGTAGTAGGTTGGATGCCTGCGACTGCCAATCTGTAGGTAGTGCTTTCTACCCCACCACTTTAATCGGTGCCACATTTGCAAGGCGCGCGTATCGTATGGACGCGATTCAAGCGCGTTCAATTTCCATCTGACAACCCACCACCCCATGTATCTCCCATACTTATGTACTGCGTCCCTAGGTAGCTCCTTGGGTGCTTTAACATCTTGCTCGGATTGCTGCGACACAAAATTCCATTCCGTTTATCTAAGTTGCCCTAATTGAAAGGCCCTACTTGCTCTTTGCCAGCATGGCACCAGAATCGTCTCGTCGCCGTAGGCGATCAGATACCGATGATCCCGACAATGACAACGAACACCGATACGAAACCGGCTCCCCCAAACGACAAAGGCTCGATGAAGACGCAAATTTTAATTCAACTGATCGAGAACCTCGCGGGCGACAAACGAATGGCTTCTCGAGTGAGCACGGCATGAACGACGGCTTCCAACCAGGCGCTATCGTTAGAGTCACCGTAGAAAATTTCGTTACCTACGAAAAGGCAGAATTTCTTCCAGGGCCACATCTGAACATGGTTGTCGGCCCAAATGGCACCGGAAAGAGCTCTCTGGTTTGCGCCATCTGTCTCGGTCTCGGGTATAGCCCCAAGCATCTTGGACGTGCTGGGTCTGTTAAGGAGTTTGTCAAACATGGCAAGGACACTGCCACAATAGAAATCGAACTTCAGAAACGACCGAAAGACCCAAAGAATTTCGTTATAAGGGTACAGATTCGCCGAGAACAGAACAACCAAAAGTGGTGGTTGAATGGAAAAGAGTGCAGCCACAAGCGGATACAGGAAGTCATGCGCAAGCTCAAGATCCAAGTAGACAACTTGTGTCAGTTTCTTCCTCAAGACAGAGTTGTTGAGTTCGCTGCCTGTACGCCCGTGGATCTCCTGCGCGAGACCCTGCGTGCGGCCGCTCCCGAAGAAATGCTGGCTTGGCAAAAGCAACTCCAGGACCTCGACAAAGACAAGAAAGAGTTGGAAGAATCTACTCATACCGACGTAGACACTCTGAGAAATTTGGAAAACCGACAGCAGGGTCTCCAAACAGACGTAGACAGATTGCGAGAGCGTGAGGAGATCGTAGAACAAGTCAAGAACCTCAACTCAGCTTTGGTTTTTGCCAAATACACAGAGGCGCGCACAAAGTATAAAGACGCCAAGGAACGAAAAAAGCTGGCGGAAAGGTCTTTAAGGCGCCTCGAACACGACGCTGGCCCATCGTTGGAGGCGGTAAATGCGAAGCAGCTCTACGCCCAGCGTATCGATGAAGCAATTTCAGGACGGAAAACCGCCTTGAAAAACGCAGAAGACGCCACCAAGAAGCTAGCCCGTGATGCGAGCACCGCTTCGGAAAATCTCAAGGAGTTTGAGAATAGCATAGAAGCGGAGCGTAAGGGGTTTGATGCTAAAAGAAAAGAGCTGGCCCAGTCCAAGTCAAGGATTACATCTTTGCAGGCTGATTTGAGAAACCGTCCTGAAGAGTTCAATCCTTCAGACTTCAACCAGAAAATCGTGAGTTCTTCCATGCAGCCGATGCAAATGATACGTGCTAATGGTTGTGCAGCGAGGAGAAGAACACACTCTGAGGGAACTAGAAGGAGAACAGCGTGAGGTTTCAGGACAACGCGAGGACATCAAAAACAGGGGCAAATCAATCAACAACGAGATTCGACAAGTCGAAGAGAGCATCCAATCATTGGAAACCCAACAAGGCCAGCAGCTCAACTTTATGCGAAAGAATTTCCCTGATTTAGCAACAGCCTGGGACTGGATACAGGAAAATAAGAAGGTTTTCGAAAAGGAGGTTTTCGGTCCACCCATGATCAGCTGCTCCATCAAAGACGAGCGATATTCGGACCAAGTACAAGCTCTCTTGCAGGGAGACGATTTTACGTGCTTTACGGCACAAACAAAAAACGATTACAGGAAGCTCTCTGATCAGTTGTATCGAGTCCAAAGTTTGTCTGTTGTCATTCGCTCATGCGCGCAACCACTCGGTGCTTTCCAGCGACCAGTAAGCTTGGATGAGGCAAAAGAATTGGGGCTCGATGGATTTGCCATCGATTTCCTCGAGGGACCAGAACCTGTTTTGGCGATGCTGTGCGCTGAGAAGAGACTGCATCAATCAGGTGTTTCCTTACGGGATCATAACGACGCGCAATACGATCGTCTGGTGCAAAGTGGCAAAGTTAATTCCTGGGCAGCTGGAAACCAATCATTCATCGTTAGAAGACGCAAGGAGTATGGACCTCAAGCAATGACGGCTGTCACCAAGAATATTCCTCAGGGACGATTCTGGACCTCACAGCCTGTTGATGGACAAGAAAAACAGGAAATGAACAAGCGCTTAATTGAATTGAACGGCGAGAAGGACATCTTCAAAGAGCAGTACCGTGAGCTGCAAGCCAAAATCCAGGCCATTGAGGATCAGAAGAACAACATCCATGACACCATTGTGAGTCATATACATCCTTTTCTTGCTTGTCAGTAGGGAACGGCGATGCTGACCAGATTCAGACCCGGCTGAAGGCCGAGAAAAACACTTTGCAAAAGGAATACCAAAAGTGGCAGTCTCTCCCAGAAAAGATTGGTAAATAGCGCTACGATGCCATTGATCTACAGGTATGCTGATATAGTTTTAGAATCCGAGGAACGCACCAAAGCGGCCCACGAACAATCATTACGAGATGCGCGCAAACGAATGGTGGAGACTCGGTACGAGTGGGATGAAGCGGTACTTCGTCGAGCTGAACTAGTTCTTCGACACAAGGAGGCAATTGAAGATATTCGAAAAGCGCATCAGGCCCTGCTCGAAGCCGAAATCCGCGGCATTGAAGCACATTCCGATATTGTTGGTCTCAAGGGACGAAACTCTCATATCATGCAGCGCCTCGATGCCGAGAAAGAGACTCTACAACAAGCTACTGAAGATGCTAGTCGAGCCCGAGATGAAGGCAGCCGTCTTTCTGAAACGGTGCAACAAATGATCGAGAGCGAACCAGAAAAGCGCGATCTCTTCTCGGAACTCTGCGAAGGGAAGACATCCGAAGATATTCAACGTGAAATTGGAGCTGAGGAGGCGAAACTGGAGTGCATGCACGTTCCAAATGCCAATGTGCTACGAGAATTTGAGAAACGCGCCGAAGAAATTGCTCGACTGACACGCAAGATGGCTGGATCGACTGAAAAGCTGAACGCTATAATCCAAGAGATTGACGAGTTGAGATCCAAATGGGAGCCTCGATTGGATGACCTGGTTTCCCAGATCAACGATGCTTTTGCATATAACTTTGAACAGATCAGTTGTGCTGGCGAGGTCCGTGTCCACAAACCAGATGACTTTGATGCCTGGGCTTTGGACATCATGGTCCGTTTTCGGTATGTACATCGTCAATCCCCTACTTGCACCATATCTTGTGTTCGCTCCTTTATTAATGATCTTCAGTGAAAACGAAACCCTACAACAATTGACCGCCCATCGCCAATCCGGTGGCGAGCGAGCTGTTTCCACCATCTTTTTCCTTATGGCCCTTCAGTCTCTGGCACAATCACCGTTTCGTGTTGTGGATGAGATCAACCAGGGCATGGACCCTCGCAACGAGCGAATGGTGCACGAGAGAATGGTTGAGATTGCATGCCGTGAGCATTCAAGTCAATACTTTCTCATCACTCCAAAGCTCTTAACAGGTCTAAGATACGATCCAAAGATGCGTGTACTTTGTATCGCGAGTGGAGAACACATGCCTCGAGAAGGTCGCAAACTTGATTTCAAGCGATGCCTGAAGGTCCAAAAGGGGCTCATGACCGCTTCCGCGTAAGATTCAGGGCGGCTTTGACGACGATTTTGTGTAATTTTAGCAGCAAGAGGATTTAGTTTGCAGGGTTAACGGTGAGGAATTGATACCACGATAGAGCGCAAAACGATTCGCAGGCGTCATTAATCAATACAAATTACATGATAAAATTTCTTGTCGAGAAAAGCTGGTTGGTAGTTGTTATACATACGATGTGTAAACTGCTCTTGGCGATTACCCGTATGGCTAACCGACTATACAAAACGGGAAAGTATGGAGTTTGGACAGCGCCTCAGTTTTACACTAGATAGTACATCATTTATTCATTCATCCTTCTCCCATATGATCGCACTCTTCTCGCGAGAAATGGCGTGCTTCGAAGCCAAAACTACCTATAATTCGTAGCGGTCACAAAGCCCGTGCTCCTATGTCACCCAATACCCCTTTGTGACAGTACAGTTGAAATAGAAATGTTTCTTACTTTACATGACCGTCTTCGAAAACCAAGCGAAAACAACAACTAAGGCAAGAAGTATATCAGCCCGGCTCTCCAAAGCGAAGAGTGAGCAGAAGGGGATTAGAGTACTCCACCCTTCTACGAAAGAATTAGTTTTCAGAAAATTCAATCAAGTTGAAAGGAAAAGAAAATAAAAAGGCCACACGCAAAAATGACAGAGCTGTCATTCAAGACAACTAAAAAACTCCATTCCACCTTTGCGAAGATCGGGATGTATAGACATTGACCATCGACCATAAATCAAAACGAAGAGGGTGGGTATATTTGCGTCATGAAAGCGTATCGGTTTCCAGGAATTACTTGTGATTAGGGGTGTCGGGGCTTGTCCCCGTCACTGTGGTTTTCCTCTGTGTCAAGTCTCTTGCGCCAATCCGCCAGGCTCTCGCTAAGACCAACACCGGCAGTGGGATCGACTTCTTTCTTGGCGCCTGATGATGCCTCGAAATCAAAGTTGGTGCTCAATCGATAGTTCTTGTTGGTCGCCTCCCATTGGCTCCGAAGAGTTTCGAGCTCGTTGGCAAGGCTGTCCAGGGCTGCGCTGTTCCTGGCTTCTAGATTCCCGTTTCCGCTTGTACTTCCGTAAACACTCTCGCCTTCGGAGCTCTCCTGTCTCGAATGTCCTAAGCCCACGCCGTTGGTACCGACAGCCATCTCAGAGTTCACGCTGGGCACTTGCCGACTTCGGCGACGGTAGTTGTCGACGGAATGCTCAACTTGATCCAAGAGTAGGGCCACTTTCTGCTCAGCATCGTTTGCACGTTGTTCAAGTAGAGCGTTCTCAGATTGCAGTTGCTCCAAATCCTTTCGATGGCTGTTCAGCTTTTGTGTAGCCGCTTCACGGTGCTGATTGGTTTCCTGGAGTTCTGTTCGAAGACCAGTCATTCGTTTTTCCATTTGAGTCGCAGACTCTTCAAGCTCAGTCTCAAGGCTTCGAATGCGCGCTTGGAGTTCCGCCTTCTCGCTTTCCCAATTGGGAGATGTGGATGATCCTCCCGTTTGGGCGCGGTCTTCAAGATCTTCAATCTCCGTCTTCAAGCGAGCATTTTCCGTTTTATAGCGAGATAATTGATCCTTGAGTTGCTTCAGCATCTTCTCAGTGCCCTTGACATAATGCACGGCGGACTGATAATCACTCTCGAGCTGCGACAATTTCTCGCGCCAGGCCAGCTCTGACTCTTGGGCTTGAATAGCAAATGCTTGTTTGGTCTCTTCATGAGCAGCAGAAGAACTTGCGAGCTGAGACTCGAGGTCTCGGACGCGGTTCAAATCAGGCGAGTTGGCAGGTGAGTTTGTACGCGAGTTTGTAATACCACGAGCACGAATAGAGGCTGTAGGACTTATACCTCGTTCGCTGAGAATGTTTTTAAGCGCATTATGCTGCACTGTCATTGCGTTGGTCTCGAGTTGTTGAGCTGCTAATTGGTTCTTGAGATCGGTATTAGCTGCCTGCAGGCTTTGGGTGTCGCGCAGAGCAGACTGAAGTTGTCTTCTGATGGTGACACCTTCTCGACTGGACTGTTCTTGGTACTGCTCAAGGCCCGCAATGCGCTCTTCTGCACCACGTAGTTTGTCGGCTGCAGCCTCAAGGTCCTGTTGATATTTCTTTACCAGTTCGTTGGAGGTAGCAAGCTGGGTCTGCAGAGCCGCAATACGCTCACTGTCCGCCTTGCTCGTACCAGAAACATCTCGAGCAGAGATCTTGTCAAGACCCGCGAGGACCGCCTGTCGAGTTGTTCGAGCTTCGGTTGCATGTTTCTCTGAAAGTTCTTCCGCATCGCGAAGACGTTGTGTAGTAGCTACAAGCTCAGCAGTACGAGCTTCGTGCTCAAACTTGAGTTTGTTGAGCTGCGTCTCGATCTTCTCCCGCTGAGCTCGTTCTTCCGCAAGCTTGTTCTCTAGAAGAGATGTAGAGTCCTCCGAGGCTGCAATCGCAGCCCTGAGAGAATCAAAGGTTTCGCTGTGGTCTTTGGAGCTGCCAACGGCCTCATGGTATTTCTGCTCCATGTCGTTCTTCTCGATGCGCAGCAGTTCAACAGTAGCTGCAACCTCAGCACGAGCTACGGAATGCTCTCGCGCTTCATGTTGAGCAAGATGCAGCTCGGCCTTGAGCCGCTCAACCTCTGTTGACGTTTGCTGCTTGTAGCTTTCGAGTTCCGCCATGCGTTTCTGGGCTGCGTTCGAGGTGTCATCAGCCAATTGTCGAGCCTTCTTCTCTGAGTCGAGTTCGGTCTTAGCTGAGTCGAGCCGAGATTGAAGGTCTTTTTGGACATGTAACGCAGAAGCAAGCTTTCTGCTTAACTCGCTCGACCTAAATTCAGAGTCATCTTTAGGGCCATCGAGCTGCGGTGTACTTGCAGAGCTTCCACCCAGATGGGCAGCAAGTTTGGCTTTGGAGTATACGGCCTCTTGGATAGCCGCGTCACGTTGCTTCTCTGCCTCTGCAATTTGCTTCGCAGCGATGACGGCTTGCTTGTCAACTGAAGTCTGGACGTTGGCAAGCTCAGACCTCATCGCCAACAAAGCCTCTATGAGTGGTCGATCTTCGTCATCAAAGGTCTCAGTGGCCTTGTTGTCAAGCAAGGGACTGTATGAAGTATTGGGAACATAGCCAGCTTTCCGTGCCAACTCCAGTTCGGAAGCATACCACGCATTTCGATTTCGGGCAGAGTCCAGCTCCTTAAGAAGAACAACTGTTTGCGAGTTCCTTCCTGATGACCGTCTATTAAGATTGTTGCTGGGCTGTCTTGCAGGTACTGGTGGGGAAGCTGGTCGAGGCGCAACTGTTGGTTTGGAAGAGGCTTCTGACGGACCATCGGCCGAGCCTTGAGGAGGTCGAGCTTGCGGAATTGGCTTAGTCTTTGATGAATCTCCGTTCACCTGATCCTGCCTTGAAGCAACACGTGGTGGCTGTTGAACAGGGGTTCGTTGACCGTTAGATGCAGGGCTGTCAACCTCGCTGATCACTTCTCGTGTGATTGGCGAGCCAGAGTGCATTGTTCTCGGTGAGCCAGAGACGCCGCTGCGTTCTGCTGACTGCCCTCGAACTCGAGCCACAGCAGAGACGTCTACGGTAGGCCTAGCAGGCATAGGGCCTTGGGGAGGGGGTCCTGACGGAGGCATCGTTGACGCTCTAGGAAGCTTTGCGTTCGCAGCAGCAGGCTGCGACCCTTCAACTTCCACATTAGTAGGTGGCGAACGATGTCCAGCGGGTGGAGCAGATGGCCCTCCCACGATCATTTTTCTCGAGTCCGAAGGTCCGTTTGATCCGTCTCGTGCAGGATATGGGCGATTAGCCTCACTAGCACTCGGCCTACGTGAGCCGTGCACTCGCGGTGGCTGCGACGTCTGTTGCGCATCGTTCGGGTATCGAATTTTCGAGGTGTCCAGAACATAAAGGAGCCCTAGATCGCTGACGGTCGTGGTTGCCGAGCTTGGCTCCCCGCCGAGAACCACAATCGATTTTCCAACCGTTGTCATGCTGTGACCTGAACGTGGAGAAGGCGATGGTCCCATGTTTTGAAATGTGTACCATCTCCTCGACGAAATCCTGAAAGCCGCAAGGTCGCCGAGATCTGTTCCTTCCTCAGTCCTTCCTCCAAATACATACATAACATCGTCCACGAGAGCAGCGGCATGACCTTCTCGCGGTGCTGGGATATAACCAATGCAGTCAAATTGAGACCACTTGTTGACTGCTGGGTCGTAACACCAAACGTCGTTGAACCATTGGAAACCATTCGTACCACCAAAGCTACCCCTGTGTCAGCGGATGTAACAGCACCTTTTACTGCCAATACTCACAGGTACATCTTATCGTTGAAGGTTATCATTGTATGATTAGTACGGGCCGCCGGCATCTTGGGGCTTGTCTCGCCATGGACCAGAATTTCCCAACGATTGTTTGGCATTTGGAGTTGGTTAAGATCAAATGCTGAAAGATCGTTCATGAACAACCCCTCAACTTGGCCACCAAACACATAGATTTTAGAGCCTAGTATATTGAGAGAATGACCGTATCGACCCGAGGGTCGTGGCCCAGCCGGTAGGGCACGAGACCATTGTCTCGTTGCTGATTTGGTTAGTGAACAGAAACGTTTAAACGAGTTGGAGCTTACAGGTATTCAAAAGATAGAGTGTCTCATCAAGAACATCGGACTCGTCGATCTTAGTATCGCCACCATACACAATGAATGCATTCCCAACAAGCAGACTCGAGTGACCGACTCTCGGGCCAGGACCTTCTGCGGTTGTTGCCAAGGGATAGCAAGCCATGTTGCCTCCAGCTTCAATCATCCAGAGGTCGCCTTTAACGGTAGAACCGTTGATTAGACCACCCATCAAGTATACATCCCCCTCCTTTGACGATACAGAGTTTACTGCAGCGCCGTATCGCGGGAATGGTGGAGGGTGGGTAGAAGTATATGTCAATCGACGTTGTGACCAGGGGTATAGCGATGCATTGGGGCCGTTAACGGGAGGACCATTTCGTAACTAGGAAGAACATGTTAGCTGTCGTCGACAAAGACAATCAACCCTGCAGATGAAAGCTTACAGATGGATCGCTTGGTGGTTGAGCTGACTGATCAGCACTTCCACCACGACGCCCATGGCCATGACTCTGTCCAGATCCAGGCCCAGAGCCCTGATCAGGGCTTCCACTGTTGACTTCATTTTCTATCGAATGCAGGCTTCCAGTTGGAGTCGCACGGTGTTGTAATGAGCCCTTTTCAGCGGCGCGAGCGGTGGCGCTTTGAATCGACCCTTGGGAGCCAGAGCCTGCGTCGCGGCTAGTATTTTGCGATTTCTCTGGATGTTTCTTCGATTTGAACAGGAAAGCCATGGTTTAGCGTGAACGGCCGCGGAGCGGCGAGAAATTGATTCGAGAGCAGTATTAGGCGTCTTGTAGCTAGAGTGTGATGAAGAGATCGTGAGAGTCGGAAGTTATCGTGGTGCAGCGGTCGCGTGTCAAGGATCGCCAGGGGACAAAGCGAATATTCCGACTGCGGAGGCAAGCCAGCCACAAACGTAGGAACAGGGACAGATATCGATACTCGAATTTCGGAATGGCTGGGCCAGCATCGGCGGACGTGCTTATAGAATGCGAATCGTATTCTTGAAATTTTGGGGGACGTGGTCAACCTCCCGAATTTTGGGGAGTCCAAGGTAGGGGAGGGGGTTGGCCTCGAAGCGGATGATGCGCTGTCGCACGCTGTTTAGTAACCAGAAGTTCTTTTGTATCGTTCTGCGTCCACGCAGTTGTCACTTGTTTCAAAAGTTCGTAAACATAAAGCGGCTCGAAGGGGGTTGAAGGAGTGACGATGCGGCGGATGGAAAGCCCCCGTTGGGTTGGCGCAGGAAAGGATGTGAGATGGAAAAGAAAGTGGTGATGGTCAGGTCAGGTACGAAATGAACAGCCAAAGCCTGCGACAGCTGCAACGGAATGGAAACTGGCAGCAAAACGACCTATGGATGGGGCTTGGTCCTTGCCTCATCTGATCCATGTGGGTGTGGATATGGATGCTAGGTTGTTTCTTACAGTGGCCTCAGTGGCCTTTTCATCTACTGTGCCTCCTCCATAAGTACCTACTAAGGCAACGTATACCTACTAACCTACTAACCTTCATAGTGGAGGTATAGGTACTGTCTTCTACTGTAAGGGCATCCAGACCAGGAACGTTCTCCTCTGATCCCTGAAGCCTACAGCCAATCAAGCCGTATACTTTTATGTTCCCCTGGACAGACTTCAGCCGACCCATCCTGGACACATATTACATAGGGGTTCCATACTGGCCAGCCTCGAGCGTCAGGGCGATGTCACTTTACACAGGTTTATATCCGGTGCCTACTACGTATTAGTTGAGTGATAAAAAATGTTGACCTTGTGCGGGTTGTTTGGATTAAATAGAGAGAGAAACGAGCACTCTGTGTACACGCAGTTGGTGCCTTTCTAGAGTAAACTTAATACTCAACATCCATCCAATCTATACGCGCAGGGGAGTGCAGGGTCTTCAACCAACAGAATAGTATCGGCAGTTCCAATCACAAAAGTAAAAATCATGGCAATCACTTCCATCTCGATCAGGATGCATGCTATTAAATATCTAGCATGCCTTTATGCAACTCGAGGTCACAGTTCGGCTATGTGCAGTTGTTTCCTCCAAGGGTCTCTTTGTCCTCTCTACGTACTACTTACCTAGGTAGGTACCTAACGTATGGATCTTCCCTGCCTCGAGGAGTGGGTATACCCCGGCGGTCGGGGACTGACAGACTGGCAAGATGGATGCCAAGATCCAACCAATTGCCTGCCGATGTGCCCCTTTTGTGCATCTTTCTTGTACCTGACAGGAAGCCACTTTACGAATTGGAGACATGATTCAATCCGCAGAAGCGCGGTTGGTTCTCAAACTCTCACTCGTTCTGCCGCCAATTAACACATGAGAAGGAGATTTGAACATTAGCCATATAATTCGGGAGCAAAGCCAGGGTATGGAGATACAAAAGGCTTTTGTACATATGTATGTGCACAAACTTTCGAGGTCGGCCTAGTGTCTATTCGAAGTAAGGGAAAATGCTATCCTTAACTTAATGGTTCTGTACGAAGGTGCCGTTCTTGAAATCTTTTGTTCCACAGTTCGCATGGAAGCATGGAAGCATGGAAGCATGGAAATTGACTATACTATAGGGAATATCAGATAACTGCAAGCTGAATCATACCACGATGAACTTATTGCCATGGATGATTCAACGCCGGACCTCACTCCTAATGTTGAGAGTCAATACGGAAGTCAGACCGCATGCAATAGAAATACCTGGCTGTTGATAGATTGCATCACACCAACTGATAAATATTCTTACTGTTACCTGACACGAACGGCATAGGTAGTAAGTTGCTGAGGCTACTTTGTAACCACAGGTACTGTACAGTAGTTAGACTAGTAGTTGCATCGATAATCGAGAACGAAATGTTGCCCGATTAACCTGACAAGTACAGTACTATACTGCAATAATAGCAAGCAGATCGAGCCAGCAACATTCTCATTGGACAGTCATCGTTTCATGCTTCTCGGGCGCTAACATCGTCAAACTCAACGGCGTGCACACGCCAAGCTTATGGTAATTACTCTTTTCCCTACCCCACTGAATTGCTTTTGTTTAGTAATGGTGATGGAAGAAAGGGGCTAGGCGCTATTATCATAATGGCTTGCTCAGACAGTACAGTATTGCTGTGCACTTACCCTGTACGATACAATGTAAATGAAGAAGAGGACGTCGAGACGAGTACACCATGGATACTGTGGTCCAACTTCGAAGTTATCAGATGTATCAACAAGCAAATCTCTAGGTCTCATATCCAATAGCACATGCATAGCAGTTCGTTCTTCTCGCACTCTAGTGGGGTTGATTTAGTTCGCTCTGTTCGAGCAAAACTGGTGTGATTCACAATCCAGGTCCAGTTTCTCCGAATAACGTTTCTTTCAGGTCAAGATTGACATTATGATGATGACTCAAATATTTGTGATTCTTATGGTCAGATGGAGAGCTGCTGCTAGCTCCACGTAGGCAGTGAATGGATGTTCCCTTGGCAATGATTGTACATTTAGTATAGGTTAGTTGGCATCTTATGTAGCTTTCATTTTCGACGCCAACGTAACATAAAAACTACCGCTTATTGGTGTTGCGAAACAAACGTACCTAGACAACCTAAATGAACTAACATGCCTTTCTTACAGAGATTTATTGCCAGACAGCCACGAAAGACCGAGGCAATAAAGAATAGCGAGGATGACATAGCATAGGTACTTGAAAGCTTTAACTTCAAGCAAAACCTCCTCGGTAGCCATATGCGGTATCACGCACGGCACTGCTAATAGCCTTCATCGAGCCTTTAAACCCGTAGTGGCTGAGGCAGTGTTTTGTTGCTTGTATGCCTCTTAGAGTTGGTAGTGATTGGCGGGAATGAGGACTCTGATCTCGAACATGTATATGGCCATTGATTGGACAGTAGAACCGCCGGTACCTAACATGGATGGAAGTTGGTCAAAATGAGACGCGGGTATGGTCACCTACCAACTACCTACTAAGGTACCTTAAAAGATATGCAGCATCAGACCGTTGCATTCGGATGGTAGTCGATAATGCCCGATTGCTAGATAATATCGCACTGTAAAAGCTCAAACGTTCCTCGCAATAATGCTTGAATTCTGAATTCGAGCATTATATGAGCTTATGCTCAAGTAGCAGTGGTCAGTCTGTTAGGAATTGGATTCCTAAGTTTTGCCTTTATCCTGGTCAGCCACATTAACTAACTACCTACCGTACGGACCGAAACTCTAGGCCTCACATTTTCCTCCTCTCGTACTTTCGAAAAAATCTACCTTCCGGCTGCTCAACGACTAAATTTACTGAGCAACGCAACGGGAGACATTGCTAACGATCAATAAACTAGGCGCTCGTTCGCAATGCCAGCTTAAGCTACACAGCAGAGCATGACAGCTGTGTCGCTACAATAGACGTCACTTCCTCCACATCACTCTAGCCAGCTACCGCACCTGCTTTACTGCAAGCTCCTCCGCCAACGCTAGACCTAAACTCCGCCAACTCGTGCTCGTCACGACAACGCGCGCTCCTTGACCAACCAACCTACTTCGTCGAGAACGATAATCCGTAATCATCAGGTCGCCATGGCGCTGCGATCCGATGTCAACGGCACATCTGCGCCCACAAATGAGTCAAATGGAGTCGCTTCGACAGCGCGCCCCAGGGCGAACGGCCGCTCAACCTCGAACGATGCTATCAGAAGTGACGAAGACGATCAACGCCCCTTGAGCGCACCAGGTCGCCGTAACGGAAGCATAGCCCTCGAGACGAGAGATGATATCGAACATCACCAGCAAACGCGGCCTGCGAAGCCGTTGCTACTTCGATCGAAGAGCGACTACGCGCCACGGCCGATGGACGAGCCTGAGCCAATAGAAGACGATATACCGGAATGGGGTGCCAGGCATGGTTTTGAAGACCATTATCAATCCGAGGATATTATATCTCAGCTGGCGAACGTGAGTTAAACTTCCCATTAATTCTTCCGTGTTGTGCCAGTCAGTCAGTTCTAGTACACCCCAAGTTCTGTATCATGCCCGATACATGCAGGACAAAGCAACCCCGGCTGCGATGTATGCTGTGGCACATGGGAACAAGCATCTCACTGGTCTTTGGTCCTCACTCCCTGACCTTTTAGTTGCTTGCCTGTTCTTCCTGGGCGTTTTTGGTTAATGATCAAACAAACACACACATAGACAAAACCTGGACAATGGCACACTGCTTTCGCAAATGTTGGCCAACCCTCAGCTCATCGGGCTAACGTTGGTTGTAGAATTGGTACATGTACTTTACCGATAAACGCCATGAAACGACAGGCAAACCGAAACCACCTCAATACGAACTCCAGGACTGGCGCCAGAGGGACAGGTTAAAGACAGTATCCGCAGCTCTGGCGGTGTGCTTGAACATTGGCGTTGAACCTCCCGATCAGCTCAAGACCAACCCAGGTGCGAAACTCGAGGCATGGACGGACCCAACGGTTCCCCCAATTCAGAAAGCCCTCGAGAACATTGGCAAGGCACTGCAGGCACAATATGAGACCCTCGCTATAAGGGCGCGGTATAAACAATACTTGGATCCTTCTGTTGAAGAGACCAAGAAGTTTTGCATTTCTTTGCGCCGAAACGCCAAAGATGAGCGCGTCCTTCTTCATTACAACGGACATGGAGTTCCCAAGCCAACCGCCTCGGGTGAGATATGGGTGTTCAACAAGAATTACACTCAGTATATCCCCGTATCTTTGTATGATTTGCAGCATTGGCTACAGGCCCCCACCATCTTCGTATGGGATTGCTCCGAAGCTGGAAATATCCTCAATAATTACCACAGATTTGTCGAGAAGCACGAAGAGGAGGAGGAAGAGGCTGCTGAGCGAGATCCGAACTACCAAAAGACGAATTTCCGGCCTTATATTCACCTGGCCGCCTGTGCTGTGAAGGAGAATCTCCCAACAAACCCTCTTTTGCCTGCTGATCTCTTCACTGCTTGTCTCACGACCCCCATTGAGATGGCTTTGTGGTTCTTTGTTCTACAAAACCCTCTCAAAACAAAGGTCAGCCCAGAGCGAGCGAAGAAGCTACCTGGCCGACTCCAGGAGCGGCGGACACCACTCGGTGAACTTAATTGGATCTTCACCGCCATCACAGACAGTATCGCATGGACGACGTTGCCGCGTGATCTCTTCCGCAAGTTTTTTCGGCAGGATCTTATGGTGGCAGCTTTGTTCCGCAACTTTCTGCTGGCTCAGCGGGTCATGACCGTTTATGGTTGCCATCCTCAGTCTTATCCTAAGCTGCCCGATACCCACCAGCATCCATTGTGGGAGACTTGGGACTTAGCTGTAGACATGGCATTATCTCAGCTCCCTGCACTGGAGAAGAAGGAAAGCGAAGGCTATGATTATGAGTACCAGAATTCGAGCTTTTTCACAGAGCAACTTACTGCGTTCGATGTTTACCTGACGAGAGGTGATGCAATGGCTCAAAAATCGCCCGATCAGTTGCCCGTTGTGCTGCAAGTTCTGCTCAGCCAGCAACATCGTGTCCGAGCTCTTATCTTGCTTGGTCGGTTCCTTGACCTGGGCCCATGGTCTGTTCAGCTCGCTCTCAGTATAGGCATCTTCCCATATGTCCTCAAGCTTTTACAATCTGCTGCAGCCGAGCTGAAGCCTGTCATGGTTTTTATCTGGGCGCGTCTCATTGCAGTCGACCTTTCTTGTCAACAGGATCTTATCAAAGACAGTGGTTATAGCTACTTCGCACAGATCCTCAAGCCTTCAGAGGGACTGCCTGTCGTTGACAGCGACGAGCACAAGGCAATGTGTGCATTCATCCTGGCCATGCTTTGCAAAGATTACAAGAATGGCCAGATGGTTTGTAACCAGACAGACATTATGACATATTGCTTGACCCATCTTCAAAATGAAGAAAACCCTCTCCTCCGGCAGTGGGCTTGTCTTTGCATAAGCCAGCTTTGGCAAGATCTCCCAGAGGCCAAATGGCGGGGCATTAGGGAGAACGCGTATGTCAAGTTGGCATATCTTGTGAGAGACCCATGTTGCGAGGTACGAGCCGCCATGGTTCATGCCATGACTACATTTCTTGGCATCCCCGATCTGACGGAAGAAGTGGCTCGGATTGAGGAGTCAATTGCGTGGACCATACTTGACATGGGGAATGACGGAAGTCCGATGGTGCGCAAAGAGTTTGTTGTGTTCCTATCTCATTTTGCTGTTCGCTTTGAAAGCAAGTTCTTGGTTGCAGCTTATGAACAATTGGTTGAGGAGAAGGAGTATCTCGTCTTCCCTCCTCAAGATGACGGCCAGGAGCACAAAATGGGCTTGCATTATGCAAGGCCAGAAAATCGCAACAAGGACGGTACCATCAAACCGATGGCCCACGGTCTTTCTCACAACACAGTGTACATGGCCTTATGGAAATTGGCACTGGTTCTCAGTGTAGATCCTCACCCGGAGGTCCAACGAGAAGCTACTATTGTGGTAGATTATGTTCACCACGCACTTCTCAGCTCAAAGGTCGGCGCTCAAACGCAACTAGTTATGGCTGAGATCCAAAAGCGCGCGACAAGACTGGTAAACAAGCAAATGCCCAATGCAAGCCAGCGAAACAACGCTACAAGCTCTTCCAACTCGCAGCCCTTGCCTTCTCCTGGACTCTTACGCCGGACCGCTAGTTTGCTCTTCCCCTCATTGGTCACCAATGAAGACAAATCGAGGCCTACAACGCCGACCTTACCTCGGTCACCTTCAATGAAGCTGGTTTCGAATCAAACATCTGTGCCACCGGAGCAGAATGATCGAACCTCATCGCAAGCACTATACCATGTTGCGCATGAACCGTATTCTGGTGCATACAAAGAACGAGATTTGACCAAACCTCCTGTGATCCCCCTCAAGAGCAGGTTCCTGGAATGGTCGATCGAGTACTTCCGTGAACCGCAGATGAAACCCAGCGAAGCAGACGAACCTGGAAGCACTGAGTACAACGAGCGGCTCTGGCGAAGAGCTCGAAACGAAACTATTATCCGAGAAACTCAACCGTTAAAGCAACAAGCAGGAAGCCACAAGTGGAACAATCAGCTTGGAATTGTCAACAACGGAGCTCAGCCTGCGAAGATGACGTTTCACCAGTTTGAAGATCATCTTGCTGTAGCAGATGACGGCAACACGGTTTATGTGTGGGACTGGAAAAAGCAAGGTCGATTAAGCCGTTTCAGCAACGGGAACCCGGAAGGTTCTAAGATCAGTGATATGAAATTTATTAATGAAGACGACCAGGCGATGTTGCTTACAGGATCCTCCGATGGTGTGATCAGAGTATATCGTAACTACGAATCGGACAGAGCTATTGAGCTCGCTTCTTCGTGGCGTGCCCTGACGCATATGGTACCCAGCAACGTCAATTCAGGTATGGTGTTTGACTGGCAGCAGGTCACAGGTCGAGTCCTCGTTGCTGGCGATGTTCGAGTTATTCGAGTATGGTACGCGGCTTATGAGACCTGTGTCATGGACATCCCAGCGCGATCAGGATCTTGCGTGACCTCGCTGACATCAGATCAAATGACGGGCAACATGTTCGTTGCCGGCTTTGGAGATGGTGCTGTTCGTGTTTTCGATACCAGAAACAGACCTCAAGAATCGATGGTGCGAAAGTGGAAGGATGAATCAGATCGGCAATGGATCAAGAGCGTCCACATGCAGCGCGGTGGTCAGCGAGAACTCGTAAGTGCAAGCAGAAATGGCAAGGTCAAAATCTGGGATATTCGCATGGACAAGCCCCTGCATTCGTTCCAAACAACACGGGACACCCTTCGGACTGCCAGCACACATGAACACTTGCCGGTCTTCGCAGTGTAAGTGCCAACTTTAATAATTCTCCAACTTCGAATGGTAGTGAGCTAATGTCTTGTCAGGGGCACGTCGGCGCACACCGTCAAGGTGTTCAATCTTGATGGCCATGAGCTCTCAAGTGTTGAGCCTTACTCGAGCTTCTTACAACAGAACCGTAGCTCGGCCATCTCAGCAACAGCATTTCACCCTCACCGGCCAATCCTAGGATGCGCTGCTCGGGGCGACCAGCACATCAATTTGTTTACCTGTGAGAAATCCGAGTCCATGTCCTCAAGTTAGCGTCCTTGGGGCAGCAGGTTTCACGTATAATCGTCATGTGCTCAAGAGGTTGAGATAAGATGAAGTCTGGTACTGGTATCAGGATGGGAGGAAGGGCAATGAATGCCCTTGGTGTAGGATACACATTGCATCATCAGGGTTTATTTTGATACCTATCGGCGTTCAGGGGCAAGACAAGCGAGGCAATGTTGGGTTGCGAGTGAAATTCCGTTCTTTGACGGCCATGTTTCTCCGAGAGCAACACTTTATGCGGTACTTTTAAACGTAGTTTCGTTAGATGAAGGAATGAAGCTTCGGCGAGCTGTGTAACACCATTAATACAAATTGCTAATTTGAACACTCATGGTGCAGGTATCTTAAGGCAAGTGTCTTTTGGTTATGATATCAGTGGTAGTTCGAGTATCTTTTCAACAATAACCTTTGCCTGTCACTCTCGCGTTCGTTGCGTTTCGCCCCCGTTGAACAAAATGCAATAACTAAAACGGCCGAGGACTAACCCCGACTTTCCCATTGAGGTTGATGAGACTAGAGATGCGACTATAGAAGTCACTCTTTTGCCAAGCAAGAGTTGAGCCCAACTTACTCTATTGACCATTGTCCTCTCTACTAACCTTTCAGCAACGTGGGCAATGCAGCCACATTTTGCAAAACTCGAGAAATGCAAGTGATGGCAAAATGTATGGTTATAAAGAGTTGATGCATGAAAGAAGGCATGGGCGTTCTTTCCAGCCCCGACAACCCTCCCTTCCAGGCGTTGGTGGTATGGGCTTGAACGTGTGGTTGCAACCGTTGCATGATGCTCTCTGAACCTCTGTGCGTGCATATGGCCTATGAGCTTATATTCCATGCATCCACGAAGTCGCTGTCTTGGGAAGCTGATAGGACGAGCACACTGAAAGGTTGCTTGTGGATACTGCAGCCACAATTGATATGCCTAGACGGGACTCTGAAAGAGGGAGGTTAATAAGGTTGAGAGCCATGAAGAAAAATCAGGAGCCAATTGAAGTTGGACAGAGCTGGAACTGAACCGTGACCTGCCTGTCTTACTTACATTAGTTCTGCGCTTTTGGTCCACGGACAGGATTCGGATTCACGGCAATGAGCCTCATATCATTTCCCACATCCTATCAATCCTATGTGATGCAATGGCTATGGTACCCGAAATACAGATAGATATTGGATGCAAGACGTATCTACCTGCTTGCCCTGGGTAGTTAGTACCTTGGTAGCCAGGACTCGAGGTCCAAGGGGTGGTACGTACGGTTTTTGCTTAAGCGGGTGCGTGAGATCTAATCGTTTCCCCACGTTCTACAACTTCTAGTATGCCTACTACAAATATGGTATATCGTCACTGGCACCAAGCCACAACAAGATGCGCCCGCTTGACGATTATTTTGGACCTTGTAGGGGCATATGTACTGTGGGAAGTGTGAAGCCGAAACCCGGAATAAAAACACCGTTATCCTTACCTGGTTTGCTGGGCCCTTGGGCGTGAGGGCTTCTGGCTGCATATCTATGCACCCAGGGTCTTGGGATACTCGCGAGGCGGGTTCAGCGGGGGAATGCGCGAAGCTAGGTTTGGCTATTATTGGTTACACAGAACGTCCATGTGTTAACTATGATAAGTCAACAGGGACCTCCACTAACAGGATCATGGCTTTAGGCTATCCGTAGTCTCCGACTGACTGACTGACTGCCTGCCCGCCTGCTTGCGTGCTTGCGTGCTTGATATATTATTTACGTATTCTAAATACACTCCAACCAGGGCAAAGTTACTTACTGTACTCGGGGGCTTCGAAGTTGAGGCAAGTATCAACAACCAACCATTCGGCTGTCTTACCTTATCACTAGCCTCCAGTGTCCTTCGCGTCCATGTCATGTAACCCTGTACTGATCAGGGTTCATAGACGTTATTTCCTATATGGACCCGAGAGGCACAGCAGGGAGACAAACTCCGAGAGAACCCAGAACGTCGGCCGAGCCATGTTTGAGCTAGCGATTACCGCACAAGTAGAAACCCAAGGTACGAGCGAGGATTTTTCTACTGCAGGATTGATCATTGAGGGTCTTTCCCAGGGCCTGAGGGTGAAGCGGGCGGAGGAAGCGGGCGGGCGGCCGACTAAGCAGAAGTCGGATGCAGATGGAGCTACGGCTGAAGTTCTTGTCTGCCATGCCACATGTGCCAGGCATGCTATACTCGGTGAGCAAGCCCAGGCTGAACTTAGAAGGCGTACGTAGACATTAGAGTGGGGTTGCGTATTCAGAAAAAGGGCCGAAACGTCGGCATTAACTAATTGGCCCTGTAGGGCTGCGAATGAAGGTGTTTTTCTATGTCGCGAGGCGTGTTTTTGGTGTTGTTCACTAAGCCCAGATCACTAAGCACATGGTCTTCAGCGGAAGATCCTGCATGGCTAAGTATGGTGAAACACTCAACGTGCCAGTAGGGTATGTGCAGTCGCATGAGGACAAGATATCTGGTCTAGCAAATCTGGCAGTAGAATACCTACTTCACATAAGTAGGTAGTAGCTATCCCAACTTACATGATCCCAACATAGATATGAAGTGCAGATCCATGGTGACCCCCATGTGATTAAAGACCCTGTCACTACTGCCCTGCTTACCTACACGAGGATGCCCCACAATGACCCAATGCCAGAAGGAGCAAAAATCAGAGCGTTTGAGCTGTTGTGGTGGATGGGGGCCATGAAACGGATATTATCAGTGTTGGATATGCATTAGAGGGAACCTTTGAATTCGCTTGAGGCCATTAGGCTCTCAGTCTGTACTCTGTGGAGTTAATTAGGGTAGTGGTTTTAGAGTGATTAAAATATATGGATGTCCCTAGTTCTTGATGATGTATATGTGAAACATGACGTTTGAACTGCCTGGGTGACTGACTGACATGAATATCATCAATACACAGTATGGGACCCTTCAACACCAATCAATGACACTTGAGTAGTTGAGCCAAGAGAAGATATCGAGGTTTCCGCAATATCCATACCTGCATCAACGTTACCGTTCAAGGGAGGTCTGGGTCGGCATGCATGCAACTGATACACCCGTAATTCCCGAGTTATCTTCGAACGTCTGCACAGCCATTAGGGCCCTGGTGAGATGACTGAATACAACTACGCTGAGCTGGCGGATAAAATGAAGAAGCAGCGAAAGTGAAAGGGAAAAAAAAACTAGAGAACGAATAAGGTGCACAGTAACGTCGGCCGCCTAGCTGCAGCTCCCCCGTCGAAACTACTCCTGGATGACGCTCTAGCTTCGAACGCGACATGGAACCCTTTCCGTTAGTCTAGACAACCTCTCTGATCTTGAGGCCTTTTTGATCATCCAAAAAATTCCTCCAAAAGATATTCGTTGAAAGGCGAGTTTCGTGATGTTGATATTCGACCCTGGCCATGCCTTGGACTTGGCAGCGACTAAGACGAGACGCAACGCAACACAACGACCAATACTTACCTACCTAGGTATGCACGTCAAAAGGTAAGTGCCGTGCTCCAGCAAGAATTGACACCAGCATCTTACTGAATAGCGTCTAGCCCAACCAAGATCGCAAACCCCACAGCTGTCTCTTAAAAAGGCCCAGGCCCAACCTTTCCCGTCCCCCCGTTCGTGAAACGGATTCTACGTTATACTTTATTGAGACCCTTCCTTCCTTAACGTAGGTCGGCTGTTACTCCTCTCCTGCTCCGTGCTCACCTTGTTTCGACTTGATTGCACCTGCTTGCTCTCATTTCCCTCCCTCCATCCCGCCTGCCTCTTCCTCCTCACTCACCACCACTACTACTACTACCACCTACCTGCGCGCCTGCCTACCTAGACACAGGCCCCCCATACAAACCTGATCTGCTTGTTGATCTACTTTTTACCTACTCTACTTACCTACTAAACTACTTCAACCAAAAGCCCAGCTCTTTCGTTCATAGAGTGGCATTGAGCTGTCAATTGCTCACTATCGCTTGTCTCCATCATCTCAGGCTTTTTTTGTCTGCCCAGTTTATTTTGTGTCGCCACAGTCACTCCCGCTGGCCGCTACTCCACTGTCTCGTCTCTTGCGCATCCATCCATCAAACGCCCACCGCCGCCTCTCAAACGGTCACCATGGATTTTACCGGGCAATATAACTTCGCCAACCCTCAGCCCTATCATCAGTTTATGCCGATTCCCCCTCTGACGCCGTCGCACTCCCACTCCGCCGGCTCCGATGACTTCAATGCATCTCCGCCTGTCAGTGAATGCTCTTCTCCGCGATCTCCCCCCCACTCCCCCGGTGCAGCCCTGCCTTAGCGTTCTCTTACCTGAGCATTACTCTATCAATGTTGAACCTTTGGAGGTCCAACATCTTTGGCTTCCTCACCGTCGTACCTGCAGCTCGTTTATCTCGTGCCACTAGTGCATCTAAGCTGACGTTTTATTTCTCATGTGCATAGGAAACATTCGATGCCCTGCCTACCAGTCAAAATGATCAGTTCCAATCCTTCGATTATACCGCCGCCCAAGGCTTCAATGCCAACCCTCACCAGCCTACGTCCGGTTTCCCTGGGCCTCCTACGCCTCCCGGTCAGAACGTCTTCGCTTCTCAGGTCCAAGGCCACCGACAGCAAGGGGGCTCTATGAGAAACGGTTCCCCCGATGAACATTCAATCGCCCGTGGGGGAAGTGAGGAGGACGAGAATCTGACTCCTGCCCAATCTCGAAGAAAGGCACAGAACCGCGCTGCGTAAGTTTTCTCTACGCTCTCGTTTTGACGCAGATGTGCAGGATCGAAGCCTTTTGTTAAATAATTGTTGGGATTTGGAAACATAATTGCTTTAATCGAGTTGTTTCGGTTGCTCATACAGCTAACATGTGGCTCTACAGACAGCGTGCTTTTCGTGAGAGAAAAGAAAGACATGTCAAAGATCTAGAGGCAAAGCTTGCTGGCCTCGAGGCCGCGCAGCAGCAATCGTCTATCGAGAATGAGCGCCTGAAACGCGATCTCCAAAAAATGTCCACGGAGAATGAGATCCTACGTGCTACATCGCACGTAGGCCAAGGTTCAATCTCTCCCGAGCCCGCAACTGGACCGCTGCGTTTCAAGCCTACAGACTTCTACTCCAACGTCCTGCAAAACCACACGAACAAGTCGCCCTCTCACCGTATCGTTACCTCTGACGATGGTGAGCGTTTGCTCGCTGCAGGCGCCACGTGGGACTTTATCATTTCTCACGAACTGTTTAAGAAGGGTCTGGTCGATATAGCTGATGTGAGCGAGCGTCTCAAGAACTGCGCTCGGTGCGATGGCCAAGGCCCTGTCTTTTCTGAACGTTCAATCACCAATGCCATCGAGCAAAGTGTGGCCAACGGCACAGATGACCTTCTCTGAACGTCAAATGAGAAGCAGAAAGGGCCACTCGGCAGAAACGATATATATATGGCTTTATCATGATTGACGTATATCACGTACAGGAAATCAGTGGATGATCTATGATACCCCCGCCCGTCGGGGCTTTATGGCATGGCGTTTTGTATTCGGGATTTAACGATTTATCTAGGGATTTTCTAGGACTTCCCGTTAAAGATACGCAGCATTTCTGTGTATAATACACGACCTAGCTGCAAGGAGTTGGTAGGGGAGTGCTCAAGACTTGCTTCTTATTGTCAAATTTCTCTTGGCACGCCATTTTCGAGGCATCAACCAAAACATTATGGAACTTTTCGTGTTTAGCCACGATTATGATAGCGGACATTGGAATACAGATAATGACAAAAGTTTCACAACAGTACCAACCCTCCGTGACACATAACTGTACTGTAGCCCCCAGGATACAGTAGCACATACCGAGTGCAGATAATACAACCAAGTTACGCTACAAAACTCCAGAGAAAACCAAATCCCTTCGTCGTGAAAATCATGCTTGCCTCCACTCTTTGAACCTGCTCCAAAACAAGACCTTGAGTCCCGATCTATGTAGCAATCGTTATTGCCTTCTTTCTAGCCCTTTTTAGATACTGTCGTCTTTTTATCCTCCCATCACCCTGCAATGAATAATTGCACTGTTCCCTTCCAACACGTAGTCCATGTCTAAATTCTCGGACGAGATGTTTGACTCATAAGTCGAATAGACTATATGATGATTCAACTTATCATGATCTCATGAATCAACCAAATCTCGGTATGCGCCAGTTCTTTAGTCCTTTTTAGTGCCGTTGGCCTGAGGTCCTTCGTTCTCGACATGTGGGTGCTTGATAGTCAGGCACCAGATGTCAAGGTAGTCGCAGATGGTGACGATAACATCAACAACGAAGCTGCCGTACACACCGACAGCGGTTCCGAGCATCATGAACATAAAAGCAACCTGGTAAACACTATCGCCAAGAGCGCTGGGCCAGCCGACGCCGAGGTTTCGTTGAAAAATGGGCCCCAGAGAATCGATGACACCGAAAGCAAGGGGGAGACCAAGCACATTCCAGTAAGGGAATCGTAGGTGGACGAGGTGGGCTGTAATCATTTGTCCGACGCTGTAAGCATTGACGAGGCCGGCGAAGAGGGCGAATGGGATAAGATGGCACTCGCGGATCTTGGGCTGAAGGTACAGGTAGGCCACGATCATAGACCAGATACTGAAGAATGGCACGAGGCCGAGGAGAGCACCGCGAGAACGGTCTCCACGAGCGCGACGAGCACGGATGACGTTGAGAGAAGACTCGACGGTGTTGAAAACGAGCATGATACTGCCCTGAACAAGGTACCACTCAGTGAAGGTGAGGTTGTAAATAAAGGAAGGGATGCCGATAGTGGAAGGCACACCAATGGTGTTGAGCATGCTCTGTTGCCAGAAATGCGCACCGCCAACATATCCAGTGAAGACGAAGACCAAAACGATTGCGAGAACGCCCTCGACAGGTCCATTGACAATGCCAAGAGTCAGAGTCTTGGTGTGGTAAGTCTCCCAAGTCTGAACGTAGAAGGTCAAGAGAGCTGAGAAGTCAGTATAGTAATTTTGAAAGTTTCGCGAAGGTTGACTTACAAGCGAACAGAACAGCCACAGTCTGCCAGCTTTGTCCCATGTTCTGAGAAGCGGCAAACAGCAGGACCTCGAGTGATGTGTTACAAGCGTCCACACCATGGTCGAAGAGCTCGCCAAGAGGTCCAGATTGTCGGGTTCGTCGCCTATAAAACTTGAATCAGCACAGTTGTTTTGCAGCGAACTATGGTGTCTCTGGGTTCACTTACGCTTGGGTTCCGTCTACGGCGTCGAATGTCTGATACAGGAACAATCCCAGTGCCCAAGAGTAGTATACCCACGAGGGACAATCCTGGTCCAGCGTGGGAGTATACCACAGTAAGGTGAGGAAGTTGGCGACAACAAAAGAAAACCCCGTCAAAGTGATGGCGTTCGGAGCCATGCTCATGGGGAAGCATTTTATAACAAAGTTTGTGTAAAATGGCTTGAGAACATATTTGGAGAGCAGCGAGTGATCGACTCCAGAGTACTTGTACTCGCGGAGCGCCGGGAGCTCCTTCTGCCGTACGTAAACCATCGTGATAGCTTCAGTTGTTCAGCTGTAACTTTTGTTCTCTGGCGATTTTGTCTTTTCGCTTGTGTGTCTCGGTTGATATGCAGAACGATCGTTCGGTATCGTGGCCTTTTTTCTCGTTCAAGTGGGTAAAATCTGGGTTATGTCCGATCCCACTTTGCGCATTCGCTTGCCTGGCTGATCGTGCAGCAACGCGTTTGAACTTAATCCCGAAGCAACAAGATCTCGCAAGATATACAGGCCAGGTCAAGATTTACCGTGGACAGGCGTGGTTGTCAAGAGCGGCTCTGTTACAAGAATCAGAAGCTGAAATTAGAAGACTTGAAAGTTGGCAAAAGCAAGAACGACGAGAAAAAGATGCCAGCAGGTTGAAAAGTGGATCGGCCAAAGACCAACACGCTGGAGACAGGAGGGGAAGAGGGACCAGAGAGAGCTGGAAGAAGAGCCAGATTCGCTAGGCATTCAATCTCTCCAGCCAATGTTTGGATAAGTGTGACGTACCCGGGGTAGTTTCATAGGTAAGTGCCGGCGTGTCTCTTTTTAACAGCCACCTAGACGAAAACACGTACGCGTGAATTCAAGCTTTTGGATCTTCCTGTTTCACTGTTTGATGGGAAATTGGTTAAGATAAGATCCCCAAGCGAAGACTGGGGCCCCTGATAGAACGTCATGGGGACCCACTCACACCTTACCTTTATGGATATCTCTTCGTCTCGTCATCCTCCAATGTAACTACCCCGAAATGGCTGATCAATGCTTCGTCTTTGACATGTGCCATCGAGGCCATGAGCCAGGTGCATTTCAACACCTCGTGACCGGTTCATGGCAATATCATCATCAACAACTACAACAACAACAACAACAATATCAATCTCAATATCAACACCCACCATTCACCCAACTTACTATAGCTTTCTTGGCCAAACTACTATAGGTAGGTAGTATGTAAAAAGAGGCATGTATTCAGTAAGTAATTGAAAAGGGGCACAAACTTCGAGACCATGTATGTATGTTTTCTCCAAGAATCCTAGCCATGTAGTTGCAGACAGTAAGTGATAATTCGTCTTCTTCATTCAAATGCCGACTACGACTAATTAAGGTAGTGGACCGTCCTTGCTTCGGTTGCTATAACGCTATTGTGCGAGCCGGCGAAAGTACATCTATTTGACACTTCGTGTCCGTTGCGGCATAGACGTCGTCTCCCATATCGCAAATATCTCCCTGTCAGAGTCAACCCAAAAGACATCCAACCTCCTGCCCTGCATTGGCTAACACAAGGACAACATTTGCATACGTCTTCCCAGAAACTATACCATGCTGACATGTATAATGCATCTATAAGGGATAGTTCATACTCCCACCTTTCGTACCCTTTTCAACCAACAATTCCCTACTTGGCGGCCTGGACTGCTGGAGTACGGCCTCCTTCGTTCTTCTGCCACTCCTCGCCGATGAACTGCTGCACGTTCACGTGTGCCATGTTGAACAATGGATGAGCATGTTCCGCCACTGTCATGCGATTGGCATCGTCAATACTCATTGGGTGGTGGTATACGTCTTTTTTGGAAGGGCGCCCATCTCTAATAGCGCCAAATTTTCCTTTCTCTTTGGGTGGCTGGACTTGTATGGCAATCTCATCAGTTGATGCCAGGAGAAAATCAGCTCCACCGTACCAAGAACGGTTGACGTCTTCACTGTAAGTCTCGATGTCCTGTGCGTTGCGGATCCGAGGTCCTCGTATACACCGAGGCTGGTTGTGCTCTCGCGATGACGCCCAGCAATCGGGTGTCAGTGTAGACCCCCAGGTCCAAGAGGATGATATGTTTGCAGAGTATAGTGGTTCATGTGTCAGGTGGTTGGCGAAAGCGCTGATCCGAACGTTTTCGTTGCTGACACTTGAGCCCTCGGTGAAGTCTACAGCTGTTGTGGACGCGGAGAGAGGAGTCTTGGATACTGATGAAGGCATCGCCTCGAGGGAAGGCAATTTCTGTGTCAGTTCCGCGGCATTTATACCTGCTTGCCGCAGAGTCTGTCGTGTGATGACAATGACATCATCATCTTCCTCCTGGCTAGAGTCCTGAGGAGGTGTGTTGGTCTGCAGTGCCTTGAAAGTGGATTCAAAAGTAGATGGGCGGTACTGTCGTTGACCGGGAGGTCCAGCAGTCAGGGGCAGCGGCGCACCCGACAAGTGAGCACGAGTTGCTGACCCAAGGGCCTGGGTGATGATAGTGGTGTTACTACCAACTGCGCGATCAAAGCCCTCCAAGGTAACAGGCTGGATGCTTGGTGGCTTCTCGTCGCGGTGGCTCCAGGTTACATCCGCATTAGACTTTCCAAAGAGTTCGGTCTCCCTTCGAGATGGGTGTAAAATACTGGTTGGATCTGTGTTGTACTTGAATGTTTTTGGAAGGCCAGAAGAGCTGTTGAATGGAGTGGATGGTTCGTCACTGCGGGTCGCTGATTTCAATCCCAAAGCCGGCTTGATTCCTCGAAGAAGGGCCTTTTGAGCTCGCTTCTGATTCGGGTTTGGGTAAGAAGCCAGATTGTGAAGAGACTTCACTGTCATGTTCAGCAGCGGGTCCATGCCAAGTTCACAATCATCGTCGCTTTCCTCGCTTGGGTCAACATCGGTGAAAGTGTCTTGTTCGGTCTCTGAGAACAAGGAGGCAAGCGGCGATGGCGTTGCCGAAGATCCAAGACGGGGAACTTGAGCAGACATATTGACGCATCCGTGGTCAGCGTCGGTCAAGGGGCTAGACGGTCCGTCGTATTGCGTCTGAGGACTATACTGCTGGAGAGATGAAGATCGAGTGCCAGTCTTAATAGGCAGTGTCGCAAGGACAGACTTGGGCAGGAGAGATAGCCCCACGGCAGGAAGACCAGCAGGCCACTTGAGGGAGCGGCCTCGTCGAGCAGGTGGTTGCAGTGGCTGAGAAGTACTAGGGTTGTACGGGGTACCAGCCGTGGTGTAAGTGACCTTTGAAGCGGAAGATGGGGCAGTTGGGGTGGAAGAGGTGATGCTGACGGGAGATGATAAGTCTTCCATGGTGGTGTCAGATTGATACATCCTGTTTGCCAGAGATGTTAAGGACGAGTGAGTTCCCTGAAATCTAAGGAAGGTGCCGGTTAGATCGGATTGATAGATCGTCCAAGGTCTCCTAGGCATTAGGCTTTCTGGACAAGCCTGGGGACCACAAGGTTAAGTGTTTCTGCAGCAAAAGCCGAGGAGAGAGTAGTGGATGTATGTAAAGGTGGGATATATTCGCGGCGCAAGATAACGTGATGGAGCGAGTGGCCGTGATCTCAGACTATTGCCATTACTTGGAAACAATGATCGTAGGGGGCAATGATAGAAGAAGTTGAGTTGATAGAAAGAGAAAGTGAGGAGTGAGGGGGGGCGGATTAATGAGTGAGTGTGTGAAGAAGCAAGCGCACAACTCAACCCGGAAGGAGAGGTTCAAGTGAAGTGAGTAGGGAAGGTACAGAGGCGGGTGCCTTCCTTCTGCCCTGCAAACCGCACTGCCTAACACAAGAGGAGAGCAGGAAGAAAGCAGGCTTCGAACGAAAACTCAGGTATATTAGATGAGCCGTACTTACTGGATCCAAGAGCTTAGATAATCCAATGTGAAAGATGCGAATAAATAAGGCTTAATATTGATTCCCCGCCTTCATCCAAAGATTGAATGCCCAGGCGCAAGTGACGGTATAGAAAGTTTGGTTGGGGGAAAAGTAATTTGAGAAATTACTAAAGGCGAAAGTCAATAGACTACCGCATGCTACCGAAATGTGCCCAAATGCGACATTGCCTTATTGCCTCGAGTTCGACTGTTTTTGCTCGACATTGTCCGACAGTGCCAGCAGGTGACAGCATCCCTTAAGTGTTTTATGCAGCGTTAAGTGTTCATTTATAGGTAATAGGAAGAACATCCAAAGTATGATGCTTGAACTATGCCATTTATGGTGATGCCAGTAATATTCGGGGCTTTCACTGCCTACATACCTACCTAGGTATAATAGTAGCAACTGCTTCGATGCAGGAGCTGGTGCGCGAAGCATACCTATTTAATAGCAGGAGTACCTCAGCTTGTACATAGTTAATTTACAAAGGAATCGCCATGCTATAATTTATGAGCTTACCCGGCGTACGGCCATTAATTTCTCAATCAGCGTCACGTATGAACGAGTGGTCGAGAGGACTCAGCCATACTATCGCCACAAAGAACCATGCTGACCGATATTCATGTCCTCCTTGGAAAATCCCTTAGGCAGGATACACCAGGCTTCTTAGCCAGCAAACCATACATTGCCCAACCTCATGCATCGTGTTGTATGGCTCTGGGGTGCGGTTGAGGTGCGGTCGGGCGCAAACGGGTTCAACTTTGTTCAAACGAATGATGAAAGAAAAGTACGGTGCCACGAAGACAGAAGTAACTTTAGTTAACTAATGATTTATTGCTTGTATAACCCAATATCTACAGACAGGGGCAGATACCATCTCACTACCAAGCCCCTTTCAGCATCGCCTCCAGATATCCTCTTTGTCTGCAGAGAAGGTTGTGTTCATATTCGCGTGCCCTTTCAGTCAAGTAGAATACCATCTCCCCTTTACTGCCCCTTGCCTTTCCTTCAAGAAAATGAAACTCCAATTTCGCCGTAAGACGTGACCTGCAATGTGACATCCCCTGTTAGGCATCACAGCATCCCGCGCTACATCAAAAGCCAGACCAAAATATGAATAGGGAGAAGAGAGGAACTTCGACATAAGGGACAAAGTTTTTGGGCAAACTCCAAAGTTGGGGGCCTGTAAACTAGTATACGTTTCGAGTAACAGAATAAAGAGTAGGCCACGTGGTAGTAACCAAAACACAGATATAACCAACCAACAAGACACTATATTAGTCTAAAGGACGGGGTGTCATTGGGCAGATAGCCCTGGGGATGATAAGAGCCTTGAACATGTAATTACCGGACTCAAGTAGCCGGTCGAAATAAGTAAAGAAATGTTTTTGTGTAATACCGAACCAGCACAAGGACCTACTCAGCAGATTCACTAGAAGCCGCCTGGTGGGTAGGCGCTTCCTGGTACCATACCAGGACCTCGCCCACTCCGTGAACTGGGTAATTGAAAGTCTGGAGTGTCTAGAAGCATATCCTGACGCTGTTGCTGTTGTTGGTGCACGGGTCGTCGATGAGGGGGCCCTTGCTGGAATGGCAGTGGTGGTGGGGGACCGGGGTTCCAACGCGGGTTGATTCCGCGCTGGGAGATAGAAGTAAAAGTCGAGTGCTCGGATTCAGCAGGGCTTCGAGCGCCCGCGTTATTAGCATGGATATCCTCGTAGATGGGCTCAATCGGGGGTGGCTGGAGGTTGTTGTTGCTGTTTGCCAGGGGCGCCTCGGTGGCAAAACGAGGATCTACATCTTCATAGTAATTGCTATTTCCTCCAGCCGCGGGCTGTTGCATGACAGGGGGCGTGTTTCTTCCTGGGGGGGCAACTGTAGGACGGCCCGTCATCAAAGGAGACGGAGCTTTAGGTGAGCTCCGGCCAGCGCCCTGGTTCCAAGCAGCAGGAGGCGGAAGAGGTTGGCTGTGACAATGTCAGTGTTTATCGGTAAATAGGCAAATGGGCTTCATACTCATCGGTACTATACTTGCTGCCTTCGCTCATGATAGTATCATGTCGAGGAGGCATTTGGCCCTGTTGAAGGCCGACCATGCCTGCCACATCTGCATCACTGTCCCTAAGTTGTCCATAGCCTCCCCCGTGGTGACCTGGAACCATTGGGGATACTTCCATTTCCACTGCTCGGCCGCCTACGGTGGCAGGTTCAGTCCCTGGTAAAGGCGGCGGCGATTCAGCTCGTGGTAACGAAGATTCTGGGCGGTAGGCGGTATAGGTATTCAAGCTGGGCTGAGACGGGTTCGTTGAACTATACCCATTTGAAGGTTCCGATGGCGGGATACCTGGAGCGAAGTTCTGACCGGGTGACGGCCTTCGGTCGTAAGGTCCATTATTAGGTCCTGGTGGGTTTGGGCCTCCTCTCATTGCGCCTGGTCCAAAGCCACCTCGACCTGGTGGACCTCCTCCCCGTCCGCCTCGAGGTCCGTAACCACCTCTTCCTGGTGGTCCGTAACCTCCGCGACCTCGCATCGGGGCGCCGTAATTATCGTAACCTCCACGGCCATATCCTCCCCTTCCGCCACGGAATCCTCCTCCGTTTCCCCTTCCACGATTACTCATGCTCGGTGAAGGTCCTCTCCGAGTCGCATAAGGATCGGTGCCGTTGTCGATCGGGTTTCCAAATTGGTCTCGGGAATCTTGCCTCTGCGGGCTTCTGTTGAAGGCTGTTGCCTCGTTAACGGTAGCTGGCTCATGAGGAACACCTGGAGATCGGTTTGATGTTGTCCGGCGGGTCAAGGGGACTTCTTCGCTAATTTGATCACTTCGGTTCTTTTGCTCAAAAGATGCAAAGGCTGGAAGATTGTCATGGACACCATTACCACCAGACGCGGTGGGCAGAGTCGGCTGTCTGGTTATTCCAGCTTCCACGGCAGTCTTATCCTGGGCGGTTCTGTTGTAATAATTTTGACCGCTCATTTCAGCATTCTCGGCAATGCGTCTCTGTCTGTCTTTCCTGCTGACCAGAGTGCGGCGCATGGCACAGGTAACCAATCCGCTCATGGCCACGAGAATGGTAGCAGCTAGAACCAGATACGAGCCCCATGCCAGGTGTGGTACAAATAGCAGCACGTCGATCAAAAATGCTAACAAGCAGATGAGGAAGTCGATGAATAGGAAGATAAACAAAATAAGAAGATATCTCGTAGAGTGCGATGGCCCATGTAAGTGAGACACAGCCGCCATAATGGTCATGACAAGCGTGATGAGTGCCGCAACTGGATGCACGATAAGAATAGCTGAGAGTGTGTTTCGAACGCCAGACGGCAGATCGAATGCTTGAGCATTATCTCCAGCTAATTTGGCTGTCAGAAACATCAGTAAGTTTCACAAGGTTAATTGTGTTTTCATCTTCTTCATAAACTAACCAGTGTCGTATCCAACCCCAATGCCACTACAGCCCTTGCCATTTTGACAATAGCCAAACACGCCATAGGTAACACCACCGAAGTCGCTGAGCGGAATGGCCTCTATGATCGGGGTCGATATGACAGCTAATAAGAGTAGTGCGAATGCTGCAAACAGTAATACTGTCAGCGGTGTGCCGGGCCGCAACATAACGACGGTGCGCTAAGCGCTTGGTTGAAGATTGATAGCGATATGACAGAGCAAGCAGCCGACGTCGTGAAGACGCGGGGACAGAAGAGATACAAGGGCTTAGTGTCTCGCCCTTTCGCGAAATTGGGTTTCGATGGTAGTGTTGATGTATAACATAGGTAAGTAAAAATTAAAAAAAAGAGAGAGAGAAAAAGGCGACGCTATTGGCGAAGTGATCGAGTCAAAGTACTAGGAGCGTCCAACGAGTAGCAAATCCGATCCAATTCGTGTCGTTTCCTTGATGCGGCCTTCTTCCAGAATTCCTGCCGTTTCTTTGCCTACAGAGGGACCCCCTCGTGCGAATTTCAACAGTTGAATCGATGAATGTATGAAGATGCGACGCAGTCGCAAGCGCCGGTTTATCGCCTGTTACTATCGTCGAATCGATGGGCTTGGTAATGTGAATGATGGTGGCCAAGCTATTTGAATATGAACTCCCTAGGAAATTCGAGGGTAGACGCGATGTTCAGCGCCCTTCGATACCTCACACCGGGCAGTCAAGAATCGAGTTGGAACGAGTGTATGTGGTCGAGGATCGAGTAATGAAGAGGGGAGAGCACCTTGGGTCTTGGGTTGTAATCAGACAAGGTTCCCACCTCCACTACACTGTGTCTGGTGCTTTGCTCTTCTCTATCAAACCTGGCTCCATCCTAGCTTAGCAGGGCGCTGGGGGAACTGCATGCGCTAGTCTCATGTTGGCTAGTGGCTCATGGTGCCCTAGCTCAGAGTGGTGCGCTGGTCCAGGCACAGGGGCCTTCTCACTCGCGGCTCGCCAACAATCTCACCCCAAGTCGTCACAGAAAAATGGATATTTCCATGCATTGATCTGATCTGCCGTCCCAGTCAAATTAGCCTCCTGATCCTCCGTGAGCTCGTTCCTCTCACTCAATGAGTAAGTAGAATAAACAATAGCTTCGTGTTCAAGGTTCACGCCAACAGTGTATTCAGGATGTCCATGATGCCTTGGATAGGTTGCCAATAAGACAATCTTAGCCACAAGTTTAATTTCTCACTCATGCCATGCATATCCCTCCCTCCTCCATCCATCCAACCAACCAACATCCCACACCTTAACTTAATTAACTTATCGCAGCATCCAATCTGTGGAAATGGAAGGTTAACACCATGTGGGCCTTTACCGTTGCAACAAGCCCACCAATCCCACGCGTCGCAGCCGTCATTATTGCAAGCAGCCATTATCGCGCGTCTTTTGCTTCGGCTCAGTCTCATCGCCTTGCCGGTTTTGGCTCGACTCAACAACTCGACTCGACTCGACTTCGTTCGGTTACCAACACTGAGTAGACTTAAAACGAGATGAATACACCACTAAATAACCACAGCTCGGCCGATTGTTTAATTTTGAGTCTCATCCATTTCCACAGTCCTCAAATCTAACAAGTTTTCATTCCATCTTGCCTCATCATTCACTAAATCTGAGACGACTTGGTCACATTGTGGCGCATGCTGCCCATGCTTCGTGCTAACGCAAGTCCAGGAGCAAACGCGAAGGAGATATCCGTCGTATTCTGTGCCTCTTCCGTACGCGACAATTGATCACGCATCTCTAAAGTCAATTGAGTGCTAAGAAACTTTGTGCACCGAACTAATATGAGTTGGCAAGCCAGTCTCGTCACTGCCACTGCCTCGCTTGTACAGTATGCAGGACGCATGGTCTCTTGAGACTCGCAGGTTACTACCTTTTCGTGGTGGGGAGGTATCTGCGGCGGGCCGATGTTCCTGAGCCTGGACTTGTCAGCCAAGACGTCGGCTGAAGAGACTCAGTTATCGCTTATGTTGTTATTTTGGTCCTGCTTTTGAAACTACACGACTGCGCAAATCAGCTTCAGTGGGACTACGTTTAGTACGGCGATCCTCAATAAGCTCGTCCCGACTGAAACAAACTGCATAAAGCTCCACGTTTCGGCTCTTACTGGCAAGTCTCGCCTTGGTCTATACGTTGATGCGATTGCTTCATCTTCTTGCGGCTCTAAAGTACGCGTGTACCGTTATCTATTTGGTTTGGCGCCTAAGACTATAGATGTGTCATCACAGGGCTGTGTCTGTACAGTTTCGGACCTCAACCCACATTACCTACCTACTGTATTCCGATCTGGACTACTTCTGTATTGTTAAGTTCAAGTTGTCAATTGATATGGGTAGGTACATGGAACACAACCTGCCAGTTCTTAATGACTTGACGATATGCGCAGTTGGGCCATGGGAAAGTCGGTCTTAGAGATATCCCGAGTTCTCAATGCAAATGTCGTCAACCTTTGCCTCGGAGAACAAAGAGACAGCATATACCCTATCACTTAACTTGCTCTTGTTACCGGCATCGCTTACCATTGGCAACATCTTGGCAGAACCGACTTTATATAGGTATTAAGCAAATGGTGTGTCGTGATGGTTCGGTTACCCTAAAGGACAATAAAGCCTTGAACGCGATTGAGTGTCTGGCAAGGGTAACTGCTCTTGGCATACGCCAAATATGGTAGAATTCCAACCTATACATCAAATGTATTGGCTGTTATCCAGAAGGATACCTCCAGCTACTCCAATCTAGTGAAATCTGAAGAGTCATGGACAGTCATCATAATGGATTGTCCACATTGACATGTGTGGACCATATATATGTAGGCAATGACGTCAGTGATGAACGTGATAATATCATCAAAGCAACCAAAAACAATATGTTATACGGGACACTACTTGTTAAAGGAAATCAGCGAAACCACCACGACAATTAAACATATTCTTGCCGTCAGGAATCGTTCAGAAATTCAAAAGTCCCGCGGGAAATCGGTGTGATTCTGCCCCGACTTGCGGAAGTTGATTACATCGTCCACTGATTCTCCGAGCCGTTCCGGCGATAAGCTAAATTGTCCGGAATTTTTATCTCGGACGTCATCCATAACACTGGAGACAGAACAGGAATATTGTCACGTTTTGTCCCTATTGTTTCTTACCTTTCCTTTCGCCAGCCATTCGTCCTTGGCTTTCATATTGCAGGTGTTTTGTTCACAACGCCTATGCTGCCCTCCTGATAGCTGATCACTCAGCATGTTGCGCAACGCCATGCTCAGTTCAACGGCGCGCGCCACCATGCGCTGCCGGCCCAGGACCACACTGACATCGTCATATCGAAGACTGCAGTCTGGCGGCCCTTTTCAGGCCATGCGGCCGCCGTCACCGGAGGAGCTCGGTGCGCCTAGGCGAGCCAAAGAGTACAAACGCGGAAGACGATGGGCTAGAAAGTTGCTGATCATATCAACCGTTGGCGGTATCATATATCTTGGTGACCGCCAAATATACGCTTCAGGGTTTGGTCGCTCCCTTCACACCTTCGGGACCGGTCTTCTTGTGGCCTTTGACTACAAGCTCAATTTTCGACCGCAGCCTCTCACAGGTGGAACTGTACAGGACCTGCACAACCGAAATGCGGAACGTTTATTCAACCTACTACGTGCGAACGGCGGACTTTACCTCAAGATTGGACAGGCAATTGCAATGCAGAGCGCCGTGCTTCCACCGGAGTTCCAGAAAATGTTCAGTCGCATGTTTGATGATGCACCACAGGACGATTGGGCCGACGTTGAAGCGGTGATACGACAGGATTTCGGCAAGAGCGTCGAGGAAGTATTCGGCGTTAGCTTCGTAGGCAAGGATGGAATGGGTCTGATGGAGCGCAAGGCTCGAGCGAGTGCAAGTGTCGCTCAGGTCCACTGGGCTAGGCTTGCAGATGGCCGGGAAGTGGCTGTCAAGATCCAGAAGAGAGAAATTGCCAAACAAATATCATGGGATCTATGGGCTTTCAAGTAAGTTCGGCACCGATTCAGCCAATCCGCATACACCTATTGACTTGAAACAGAACCGTCGCATGGATCTACTCAAAATGGTTCGATCTTCCGCTGTATAAAATGGTACCCTTCATCACAGAGCGACTTGAGTTGGAGACCGATTTCGTTAACGAGGCAAAAAACTCTGAGAAAATGCGAGAGCTTGTCAACGGAGAAAAGTCATTGAAAGGGCGAGTTTACATCCCCACAGTATATCCCGAATTTACGACAAAGCGAGTTCTTGTGACCGAATGGATCGAGGGTATAAGGCTATGGGACAAGAAAGCAATGACGTCTAGATGGCTCGGTGGCCATGGAAACGGCTCACCCGGTGCTGGAAGCCCACTACCAGATATTGACCTCGAAGCTGCTCGACGCGAGCTTCGTACCCGGCCCTACCAGGAAAATCTCAAACCAGAGCGTCAAGAATGGCGAGGTCGACGGGGTCGAGGTGGACTAGGCTTGTCTCCGCGAGAAGTTATGACGACCATGGTGGACCTGTTTTCTGCGCAGATCTTTAAATGGGGTGTCGTACACTGTGATCCGCACCCAGGAAACATTTTTATCAGGCGTTTGCCTAACGGCCGAGCAGAGCTTGTGCTGATTGACCATGGACTTTACGTCTACATGTCGCAGAAGTTTAGAAACGAGTATGCTACCTTCTGGAAGGCGCTCATGACTTTTGACAATAAGACGATTGGGCGGGTGACTGATGCATGGGGCATCAAGGCGGCAGATCTCTTTGCAAGTGCAACATTGCTGAGACCATACGAGGGCGGAGATAATCGTACCCGTAATGGTATCATGAAAGGGCTTGAAGGCAAGACACCAGCTGAACGGCATTACGCGATGCAGCAGCGGATGAAGCAAGGCATTCGGGAAATGCTGGCAGACGAAGAGAAGTGGCCGCAAGAGCTGATTTTCATCGGTCGAAACATGAGGATTGTCCAAGGCAACAACCAATACCTGGGTTCGCCTGTCAACCGTGTCAAGATGATGGGTGAATGGGCAAGCCGCAGTCTCTTTGAGGATCCTCAGTTGCCACTGAGCCAACGCCTTCAGAACCGCTGGCGTCATGTCATTTTCAAGACGGTCATGGCAGCATCGGATGTAGCCTTCTACATGTTCAAGCTACGTCAATGGCTAGGCCTTGGAGGCGGAATGGAGGATGAGATGGAAAAGAGAATGAAGGACGTCGCATCAGACTTTGGCATCGAACTTCAGCATGATGTATTTGATGGCTGAGCCATCCTGTCGTGGTTTCGGCGATGATTCGCGCTATCTCATGTACAATATTATGACAAAAGAACCTTTCTACGAAAGCCTGTATAATTTAGATAGATAGATGAGGAGGATTTGAGCATAATCTTTGCTGAGCATTGGCGGCTAGAGGAAGCAGATAGAAGCTCATCTAGAGTTGTTCTCATGTTGTTAGAATTGGAAACACCCCCGTGGTACGAAAGGTGAATATAGAACTACTCTGTATACGAGCTGGGTATAGTGACGAGTGAATATTACTTTTCATTACTTCCGTGCTCTACATATGACTACATGTAGTCTCTAGCACCAAGCGCCTTTCCCCTAACGTTGGGCGCGGCCTCAAGTTGCACGAGGAATACGGTATGTGCTTTCATAGGAGTCAAGAACGGCCGCTACCCGTCCCCATTACAACCTTACAAGGTACTTGCATGGAGCAATTTCCAATCCGCCCCGAACCTTGCGTTCAACGGATCTTGTACTGGCCATAGCGTGACGGGTATTATACTACAGACTATGATCATACTTGAAGCTTTGACATTTAATAGAGTGGATTTAGTAAAGAGAGGTTTGCCATGATCGCACCCTGCCAAAACGGCGAAGGCATAATAGCAGAACCTCAAACACCAACCTTTCATAATAACGTCCTTATAGGTTACTCATCCTGATGATGTCGTACCTATAGTATGGCGCAATCTGGTAATCTATTGTTTGAGGTAAACTTTAGACTGATTGGGCGGAATGAGTGAAAGTAAGCTCTACAAAATGATCTGCGCAGGTCGTGTAACTCAAGAGATCAAGAACGTTGATCACACCTACTCAACGATCATGTGACCTAAGCAGCCCAGGTCCAGCTTTGGTCCTGTCAATAATGGAGTTCGCTAATTAGTTCAAGTGTATCGGAAATCTATCTGAAAAAGAGCTAGCGTCGTCAAGCTTGTGTTTCTTCGGCTATATGCATCGCGAGCCTGCAATAAAACACGTTGGGTTTTGATGCCGCACACATAATCTAGCAGGGGGCTTCATTGCCTGTTTTCGTAATTAGGCCTGGCATACTACACTGCATGCCGCTGTTTTCTTGCAAGGCCCACACTGCTTACCTAGGCGAAGATGAGAGTCGTCGGGCTCTTTTTGGGATGGATGGATTTTAATAGGTACTAACCTTACTGATGCAGATATTGAGTTGGGAAATGGGGTAAGTGGAGTGAATTGGCGTTAGGACTGACAGCGCCATGTACCTGCATCAGTGGGTCGATTCGTTCGATAGCTACAGTACAGTACAGCCCGGGAGGGCTAAAGAAGGGATGCTGGGTGCTCGTCCCATATAAAATAAATGAGGGTGAATAAAGGTCCGATAATTTAGTGCGAAAACTGCCTACTCATGTGATGCTGTGATGGGTAGGATAGATAATATCCCTCAGTCTGTGAGTCAAGCTACAACAACTGAGCTGATGCAATTCAACGATGTATTACCTAGTTGATACATCTGAACATAGGTAAACTCAGGGACCTGTGGCGTACATAGCAGGCTGTCGGTTGGGTAGGTACTAACCCGGTATTAACTCCCTATAAAATGGGCCATCTCCATTCTCCACGCTTCGAGGCCCACAATAGAAGGACAGCCCGTCTAAGATGAGACTTCGTAATTCACCTGTATCGCAAGTCAGGTTGCTCAATAATTATAAGTAGGACGAGTCGCGATTCACCCGTAGAGATAATAATGACTGGCTTGCAAAATAAGCGCCAATTACTGAGCGTGTTTTGAAATTGTCTCTGATAGTAAAACCCGCCGGATTTTAATAATGGAGTCATATGGATAGAGGCTTTTGTCGCCTGCCCCTCGCCCCTGATTCCCCTGACGACTCCACCCACTCAGATTGTCTTGGACCCTGCACGGACATTACTTTAGCGCTACAGAAAAGGCAACTAGCGAATCATGCTAAAGGGTCCGCATCCGGAGTTGTCTCAGGGAGAGTCAAGGTACGCAAAGCCTTACGTCTTGCAAGGCCCAATCTCAAGTTTGTCATTGTGATGCATGATCAGACGGAAACATCGACAGAAGCAAATAACATGTCGGCTGCTAGGAAATACCTCCAATCCCGATCTTGTCGCATGATGGGAAGCTTGGCACTGGCTGTCGTACCCATGAGGTAATGAAACCCAAAACAATTACAGGCACTCTGGTTCGGATCGTGTATCCCAATGTTTGATAGAATATGAAAATGTTTCGCACATATCACCTCCACTTGTATGGAGCACCTTGATACCTACTCATCCTTGAACCAACTTATACAATGGCCTCACTAAGTATCTAAACAGAGACTTGGCCGCTGATGTACTGTTCTTTCCCGAGTTACAATGGCCATTTATCATGGTAGCTGTCCTTTTTGGTACGTGCTCCGTTGCCGTCTGGAGGTAGGATGTACTTCAAAACCATTCAAACCCATGCTCTTAATCTCAACTCCCATCAGTGCCGCTTTTGACCCTTCCACCACTTTACTCGTAGCCAATCAACCACCCTTTCTCACTCGAAACGACCTTAATTCCCCTGTAAAGTCTCGCCCATTTCTGGTTTTTGCCGGTCATCCACCTCAGGCGCGCATCAATTCTGTTCCTCTGATCTCAAGCAAATAAAACAAACCAGGGCTGGACCAGGAAATCCCAGTACGACTCATTCCTCCTTCTGCAAATTAGTTGGAAGCTACTCTAGACGGACGCTTCGACTTGCATCCTCTTGTCCATCACTCCACTGATCTCAAACATCCACTACCGAAACTGGCGGCTCTCCACGCAAGGTGTGCACGCGGCCACGCGCTTTGGGTAGCGATTCATCTTATTGTGCTTCGTTCACTCCTACCTGTGTGTATCCGTACTGTCCCTCAGTCTTTCAATCTATCTGTGGCTGACAGCGAGACTCATCCAAACGAACAGGGTTCAGTTTCATTGTCATCCAAATTACCTGTGCCCTCTCAACCAGCCGTCTCCTTCTGCCAGAGAAAAAAGACGCTTTAGTATTCGAACTACCAAGCAAAAACACACACTATCGTAC